>PGFW01003680.1:10797-22882 GCA_003123925.1 Haematobia irritans
AAAGAAGAGAGATTCATAGTAGAGAGATATCCAGAAATATTAATGAATGATATGAGCCCAACACGTTCTTTGATATCTTTACAGGCCTCTGCTATCCCTCGATCAATTCATTTATAGCGATGCCGGCCATTCAAGATAAAAGATCATTTAGTATGCGTATTGGGTCTTATGATCTAATTTATCTTTGATTGTTGTTCCGTTGTGTTGGATCAAATAACACGGAATCTATCATGGACCGTCTATTCTACGGGCAAGTAGCTCACACTATATGCGTTCACCGTTCATCCGTGCTCATGCCTTCCCAGCCCGATTCTCGAGAAATTTTGTGCACATATGCGAATACAAGTGAGATTGTAAAAGCACAAGGGAAAGTCGACGGAAAAACACTTCCACACATTATTCCAAGAATATACAATAATGGCCCAAGTTTTGGCTGTCCACGTATTGTTTTCCTTCAAAAACAGTATTTTTATCAAAACACGAAATTCCTTTTTTTCCCATCTTTTCAGCAAATAAAATAAGTTGCTTCAGTCACAAAACGACGCTCTATCTCACATAACTAATTGCACTTAACGAGACCAGATAAAATTTTTGACACGAATCATTTGAAGGTTGTACTGGATAATATAAAATAATATACATTTAATACAGCTGACGGCCATTTATGTGTCAGACCGGGGGACTTATCAGCCAACCTGTTACTGTGTTTTCATTTATAGTGAAACAATAATTGTGAACTAACAGTCGCTAAACTTAGTTATTACTTTACTAATAAATAACTATATATATATCAATGCCATTATCATCGTTCGTTAACTTAAAAATTTTTTATGTTTCCTGAATCCTAAAAGCAATGCCAACTTGATAATCCTTTTACTTTGAATTAGTTTATCAATCGTAAAATTGCGACATTTTTATTTGAATGAATTTTTAATGATGAAAGAATTGTTTTTGATGGCTGGTGATTCTGAAAGAAAATACTTTTATTTTAAACATTTACTATATGCTTTACGGGACACTGAGAATTTTCTAAATCACAGGCACAATCCAAAATTGATTCAATTGTGGTCAATAACGAAAGGCAAAAAGATAAATCGCCAGTCATTAAGATGACAAGATACAAATAGCAAACTTAGCTTTGATTACGCAGAAAGAATATTGCCAACGCAATCAACGTCAGGATCGGAGAGAATATAGGCAAGGACAATGAATCTGAAATTAGTTTTTCTGTTTTAAAATAGTAAAAAGATATACCGAAGATCATTTGTTAGATACCTAAGTAGAAGGCTCGAAAATTGTAACTATCTAGCCGATAAAAAATGAAATCGAAATCATTTTGATAGATCTTTAATAATAGACTTGCGCTATCAAGAACACCACGTCTAATTTTTCATGAAATATCGAGTTAAGTTAAAAATTTTGGTTTGTCGGGCAAGTCTATACAGGAACTTATCAAACATTTAAAAGGTTGTGTATGTATGATACTTTGAGTTATTTGTAATTCTTTTTTGGCGATGTTATATCTCAAGCACTACATAGAGACACATTTTTGATACCAATTTGAGGCACTTTAAAATTTTTGCAGTGGCGAAATGGCTAGATCTCTGCAAGATAAGCCGTCATTAAATCTTAACCGGTTCTGTGAAATATCTGTCATTTACAGTGAAGTAGTAGCGTCTCAAAGTAATCGGGCATCATCACTAAATAGTTCTGTGTAGAATCGGGTTTAGTAAATATGAAAGCAGAATCTATATTTACTAAACAAAAGAAAAACGCTTATATATGGGGATTTACTTATTTCTAATCCGGATTTGGATCAAATTCGAGTAAAATTCTAGTTGGATTGTAACATATAAATTTTTCACCAATATCTACATATAATAGCATCATAATATACAGATACATCAAAATGTACCTAAATTGAAACCAAATTTGTGGCACACTTGCTTCTATGTAATTATTACCCTAAGAGGACATTTCATTTCGGTTGTTACGGAAGCAAAAATTTCAAAATGCTTGATGCAGAAAGTAACGTCATAGACGTTTAAAATATCGTAATTAAACAAAGATTAATGACATTATTTATATACAATATTGTTTTAATTTTGAGTACAACCCAGCTAACATGTAGTTTATTGTAATAAATTCACTAGTAAAGGATGGTTAAAATTTCAAGGGCCGATGTTGGTTTTGAATAAAATATAAACTATTTAGGAAAATTTTGTAATTTTATTTTAATTATGAATATAATTGTATTAATCAATTATGTATGGAAATAAAATATGACCAAATGGGCGCCGCGGACCCTCGGGTGGCCACCTTCATCCATGGTCGAAATTTCAATGCGCTGGAGGCATAATGGAGGTTCTATGCCGTAATGCTGGGCCGAATTATCTCATTGCCTTTTAATCCTCTTGAATTTGTTGCTGGCTGTATTGACGTACACCTTTTTCTTTTCAATAACGTCGCCAAAAGAAAACAGTCCAGACGGTGTCAAATCACATGATGCTTGGGCGCTAATTGACATCCTGAGATAACACGGCGGATTGAAATATTGTTGGCACAAAAGAGCATTGTTTCGTTAATCTTGTGTGGCAAGTGGCACTGTCCTGCTGAAACCACATATCGTCCACATCCATATCTTCTAATTTCGTTAAGTCATCTCACAATAGCGAACACCATTCAACAGTAAGCTGCCTGACGCGTCCTCATTTTTGGAAAAATACCGGCCCGATGGATGCCGGCAGGACCCATAAACCGCACCAAACAGTCACTCTTTGTGGGTGGCATTGGTTTTGGTCGAACAATCACTCTGATCTCATTCCCTCTAATATGTCGGGCAATTGTGTTATTGACGAAATCCAAATGAGGTAAAATGTGGCCTCATACTGAAGCATGATTTTCTTCGAAAAGTGAATCATGCCAATGTTGCCATTCCTTCGAACCATTTACACGTTGTTGGATTGTGTATTTCTTCATGTTCAAGATTGGAAAAAGTCTGAAATAGAGAAATGTCAAATAAAATTCGGAAAAAGCTTGGCATTTGTCGTGGGTCACATTCAACATCGGCCCTTACAATTTAAAAGGGTGTGAAGTTAAGTTGTTTTTTAAATGTTGTTTTAGCCAAGACACAAACCACCAGAAAAATTTTTTAATTTTCCTTTTTCGTTGCACGGAAATTCGCGGCGACAAAATGAACGGAATTGTCATCTTGAATTTGTTGGCTGGTTTGACTAAAAGCAATAAAATATGAAACACATTTTGTTGAATTAGATTTTATATTAGCCTTACAACTATAGGGAGTTAAAACCCAAAAATAGTGATAAACTGTTGAAAAGCTGATTTTGGCCTTATTTTCTGATAGACGATAATGAAAACCAAAGGGGTACACGTTGGTTTACCCAATGGGGAGCGTACCCCAGTGAAAAGCCCATGGGCGTAGCTCATCGTGAGAGGAGAAAATCACAGGGGGGATTCAATCAAACTTTATGTCTATTTTCGAACGCATTATGAATACAATTTCTTTTAAAATTTTAAACAGTAAGATCAGCCCCAGACTGAGTAGAAAGCACAGTTGCATTTCCATAACCGTAGCGTATTAAAATTTTAAAAGGGGCTAAGTAATTTTAGTAAAAAATTTGATATGGATTTTTCGGCCTATTTACAGCCCCACAAACGAACTAAAAGTGGTATACCGTAGGTAGCTAGCATCCCTTGGAGGCATCCGCCGCAGGTAATCCGCATGGGCGTAGCTTCAATTCTGTGAGAAGGAGAAAAAATGGGGGATAAAAATTAAATTTTTTGTTAGACATCAACTATTTCAATACCACACTGAGTTTTCGCCTATTTAGACTCCACGAACAACGAAACTAAAGTGGTATACGTAGATAGCTGCATTCCTGGAGCATCCCCCAGCGACACAAGCCCCATGGGAGTAGCTTGCATCTGTGAGAAGGAGAAAAAGTTAATATGGATAAGGAAAAAAAAAAAAAAAAAAAACTTTTTTGTTAGAATATCAACTATTTTCAACACTGATTTTCGTCTATTTAGACCCCAACGACAAGGTGTAGCTTTAGAATATCAACGTTTTCAATACACTGATTTCGCTCTATTTAGACGCCCACGACAACGAACTATAGTGGTATACGTAGGTAGCTGCAACCCTTGATGCATCCCCCAGTGAAGCCCCAATGGGCGTTGCTCATCTGTGAGAGAGAAAAGTTAATAGGTAAAAGTACTTTTTTGTTAGAATATCAACTATTTTTCAACACTGATTTTCGTCCTATTTAGACCGCCACGACAACTGAAACTAAAAGTGGGTATACGTAGATAGCTGCACCCTTGAAGCATCCCCCAGTGAAGCCCATGGGCCGTTAGCTCATCTTGTGAGAGAGAAAAGTTAATGGGGGTAAAAAGTACCTTTTTTGTTAGAACATCAACTATTTTCAACACTGATTTTCGCCTATTTAGACCCCACGACAACGAACTAAAGTGGGTATACGTAGGTAGCTGCACCCTTGGAGCATCCCCCAATGAAAGCCCCATGGGCGTAGCTCATCTGTGAGAGGAGAAAAGTTATGGGGTAAAAGTACTTTTTGTTAGAATATCAACTATTTTCAACACTGATTTTCGCCTATTTAGACCCCACGACAACGAACTAAAGTGGGTATACGTAGGTAGCTGCACCCTTGACATCCCCCAGTGAAACCCCGATGGGCGTACTGCATCTGTGAGAGGAGAAAAAGTTAATAAGGGGTAAAAGTAGTCTCGTTTTGTTAGAATATAACTATTTTCAACACTGGATTTCGTCTATTTAGACCCCACGACAACGAACTAAAGTGGGTATACGTAGGTAGCTGCACCCTTGGAGCATCCCCCAGTGAAAGCCCCATGGGCGTAGCTCATCTGTGAAGGAGAAAAGTTAATGGGGGTAAAAGTACTTTTTGTTAGAATATCAACTTATTTTCCAACTAGCTGAATTTCCGTCTATTTGAGAACCCACGACAACGAACTAAAGCCGGTATAACGATAGCTTGCACCCTGGAGCATCCCCCAGTGAAAGCCCGCATGGAAGTAGCTCATTCTGGTGAGAGGAAAAAGTTAATAGGGGTAAAAGTACTCTTTTGTTAGAATATCAAGCTATTAATTCAGACACTGATTTTCGTCTATTTAGACCCCACGACAACGAACTAAAGTGGGTATACGTAGGTAGCTGCACCCTTGGAACATCCCCCAGTGAAAGCCCATGGTGCGTAGCTCATCTGTGAGAGGAGAAACACATGGTGGATAAAGAAAGATTTGTTACAATTTCAACTGATTCAACAGCTTATTTTCGCCTAAATGTAAATGATCGTCTGACTCCGGATCCTTTTTCATGTAAATGTTGGTAAGCGGTCGACACTAAATGCTATACGAATTCCGCCCTACAGAAATTTCGGTTGGGAAACATCATTCAGTTGGTTTATGTATTACTTATGGAATAACAATTTTCAACTAAGTTTTTATGAAATCCTCGAACAAAATTTGTCGTTAAGCTAAAGTAGTCTCAATATATAACTGATGGCAGCCGATAGTATTTCATTCCATATGTGTTCGAAAATACGTTCATATATGTGTTCCTTTAGAACATTTGAATTTCCGTTAACATGGCATGCTAAATAAATATATTTGTTGTTTTTAACGTGCGATTTACTGAACAATTTTGGCTGGCGAAACAAATTAGCGAACAGACCTAATCTCCTTGTAGGAGTGAATATCCTGCAAATGCTAAATAAAGAAGAAGACTATTAGAATGTGCGCCATGTCTTCAATTTAATATAAATAAAATATAATTTAGGCAGCGGTATGACAGGATGGGCAAAATAATATGTTGTCATGTCATCAATATGAAATGTGCCCTTTTCATTTCGTAAAGTTGATCATTTGACATGTTCAACCGTAACGACAAGGACGTCACATATCTATTGTATCTAACATCCTTTACCAGCAAGAAGGCTTTCATTAAAGAAGACGATATTTGACAAGAAAACAATGCGCTTCAATAACGCATTAATAATTGAAAATTCACTAGCAGCAAATTGGTGAAAATGGACAATCGGCAAACTAAGCAGTTTAAGTGGGATCACGAATAGTGTGATTGTGAGAGGATTTGGATAACTTTTAATTTCAAACAAACTATAGCTAAACTACCCGGAATAGATAACAAAACAATCCCATAAACTAAATTGGGAATTGGTTATCTCGTGAAAAAGTCTGCTTATAAATGTCACCCAAATATTTTCAAATAATCAAGCAGCTTGTGGTATAATGGAAACTTTTGTTTGCTCTGTGGCAAAGACACAGAACGTTTTAATAAGTTTTGTTTTTTTGTACTATAAATATTACTTGTAAAATGTTACATTATTTGAAGTATTGTTTTAATTTTAAAGATATAGGATAACCTCAATTTACCAGATATTTCTTAAACAAAAGACTGGATGTTTTGTTAATTAAAATATATTTAATTTAAATAAATTTATATGTATTAGCAAAATTTGGATTTATAATTCTTTCATACTAGGTCAACAATTAGATGTAGTTTTCAATTGAAATTCTGAGAAAATTTTGAAATCTGGAAAAAATGCTCTGCTTGTAATATAATATATAAAATGAAGAGCATTGGTTTTTTGGGATGCATTTAACTATCCAAGTAATAATACAAATTTTATTCGTGTAGCAAGATTTTGCAACTTAAAATATTAATTGACCGTCGACAACGTTCCGTCCGGTCCTCATTATTGATCGTTTGTGTGCCCCTCCATATTCATAAAAAATATTTAGATTTAATTGCTAATCAATTCGTACCTTCGAGCTAAAGCAAGTTAAAGCAGACAATAAAGATCTAGAGAAAACCACTTTGAAAGCTATGGTCCTGTAAGTGAGTCGTGGTGGCCATTAGACCTGAAATTGTTATTAAGCGATATGGAATTTTACCGTTGTGCAAGGCATGCTCGCCATCAAAACAAGAGTCGTGTTCAACCCCTGTTTCGACAAACTCAAAAATTTTAAGGGCGGTGGAATATCCCCTAATAATGCTGATGACATATCTGAGATGTTTAAAGCTTCTATAAGTGGTTTCAATATGTAATGTGAAACGCCGTTCGACTCTGCCTAAAAAAAGGAGAGCTGTTTGTTCATTCTATGCCAAAATCACGGTTTTTGTAGAATTAAAGAAAATTAAGAAACAAAGACAGAAACAATTGGCTATAAGTACAGGGTTTTAGATAAGAAATAGAGCCTTTCATTTGCCGAGTTACCCATTTACTTTTCAGAATCTTAAAAAGAAAAAATATTTTTTAAATTTGGAAAGAATTGTAGCCCATATCCTGAAGCTTAGTTAACTTTAATTCGCATATTAAATTAAAAACACTATGGACTTTGTGTTAAAATAATTTATTTAAATATAATTTTGTCTTAATATTGTATATTAAACCATATTTCATGAAACTGTTAGTGCTTACGTTACTAACGACCTTTTTAAATCGCACTACACCTGAAAAAAAGCATGCCAGTTCCAAAGATTTGTCTTAATATCACTAATGATGTTTTGTATTTGACTCCGAGCCCAAGAAGGAGAGCAGATTTGAGGAAAGAACACACACGTCAAGATAATAGATGGTCTTTTTGAAAATTTGAGAAAAATTTAAATTTTATGTAGTTTTTCAGCCGTTACCTTCATGCTATCAAAGTTCTTTAAATAACGCTGTTGAGAAACATAAATTTTCAAATTTCAGACTCGATTCAATAGAAATTATGCTAGGTTTTACAGTAAAAATTGTCTTTAAAATAAAGTGTGAAAAAAATCTCCGATTTTTAAATGCTTTTCAATTTGTAGGCCAACATGCAAAAAGTCACAAATTTAAAGCCGATTTCATTGATTTTCGACGATTTTTAAGTAAAAAACGACTTCCATTTGGAAGTTATCGCCTTGAACAAGGAAAAAATTTATACAGCAGAAATGCGTCCCTTTTCTGTTAAGCAAAAATTCGCAATTCATCATTTAAAGACATGAATCTTTGGCCTCCACGACAATATTTTTGCGGTGTATGACATATCGCTTTCATCTTGCCTTTATACTCCATATATTTGGTTATGATTCTTAACTGCTGAAAAAATGTTTCAGTTAAGTTCACAGAGAGAAGAATGTTGGAATTATGCTTTTCTGCTAACTGAGACAGTTAATAGGCTACACAGAAAATATCACCAAAATATTTCCAATTAAAAAGTTGATTGAAGTTAAACATTCTTTCAATTAATAAATTAATTGATACATATAACTTTTTAAACAAGATGGAAGTTAATTAAGTCAATGATTGAAAATTTTGAATTAAAAGATTTATTGATACAATTAACTTATTAATCAAACTCGGAAGACTAAGTCAATTAAAAAAGCCATGATTTTTTTTTAATTTTTAACTAAAAATTTATTTCAAACAATCAATTATTTAATCAAACTAAAAACACTAAGTCATGGAAGAACGTAATTGAAAATAGTCAAGTTTTTAATGAAAAAATTAAATGAGGCTTGCAATCAACATCAATTAAATTTTTAATCGAATCAATTAAAAAATTAATTGAAACTTGCTAATGAAATCAATTAATTTTTTAATCAAGTGTTGTTTTTCGTGTCCAGGTAAAACTGTTGATTGATACTATCATTTTCGTGATTGAAGACATTTCAATTAAAAAATTAATTGGATTAATTAATTTCGTGATTGAATCAGAAAAAAAATTTTGTGTGTACCGGAAGCTACATGAAAATGGCCGTAAGTCAACATTCTTTGAAGAATCTTGAGACGTAGTATTTTATAATCGAATTCTGTCAAATGTGAAAAACTGGAAATGCATGTGCTATAAAATAATAAAACGAAAATTTGATTAATTTATATTTTTTTTATTTATTTTTTTATTATTTACTACTCATTTGGTATGCATTAACAAAGATTATCTATGGATGAATAAAAAATAATATTAATACATATCAAATACATCGTAGTACATAGTAGATTTATTTTAAAGCTTTAATAAATCAGGTGACTTTGGTACAGCTACATAAATAAACAGCTGCTAAACATCACACATACAAAGCAAAGCATCCGTAATTCAATCTGACATTGCGTACAATAAATTCAGCTGAAATTAATTACGATTTTGTTACAAGAACATGTGTTCATTTTTTGATATTTTGATATGGTAAAATTGGTTCTATTTTAAATGTAAGTCAGTGCTACAGTATTGTTATTTATCATAGGATGGATGCATTCGTATGATATAAAATATATCACAGTAATATTTTATATAAAAAAAGAAAAATCTATAATAAAGGAAAAAAGAAACAAAATAAGGCTTCAAGCCTTTAACTTTTAGCTAGAACACATATATGGATTTCTTATATAAAATTTCTAACGTAAATTCCTATTCTACTAATAAACTGTAATTGTTAGTTTTGTTGTATAAAATGTACCATAAACTTCAATTTTATTTATTCGACTAGTAAGAGAAATGTATTAAATCCCTAATTCGCGTTATTTTTGGTATTCATTTATAAGGAACTATAACAAGTGCCATAAGTTTATACTTAGTTTAAAATTAAAAAAAAAAATATTCAGAAATGACAATAAGTGGTAATAAAAAATGAATGAAAAATTAAATTAACACAAAAAAATTAATTAACTTTTTTAAACTGCATTTTGGTTAATAGCTTTAAGTCTTAGTTAAAATTTTTAAGTTATAAACAAACAAAAAAAAATACAAATAATGAAGTATTTCTTAAGTTTCACTAAAAAATTGTAGATAAATAACGAACTTCTTTTATCAGTTAAAACAAATTGAGTTCATTTCGTCATTCATTGTGTTTTTTTCTTGCAGTACAGTTAAATGAATTTAACTGGAGAAATTTGATGTTTATTTTACAAAATTGAATGAAATGGTTATAAAGGCGGTTAACAAAACTAGAGTTCAATATTTATTGCGAATTAAACATCACTGTCCTTTCAATGAATGTGCGTTATCTTAAATCCATTTAAGTTTCATCAAAATAATTGAAAATTTGATCTTTATATCCCTCTTTTTAATATTTCCATCTACAACAAAACCAAAATATAAAATCAGACCGATGTATGAAACCAGCGAAAGCTATTTGGAATCTTTCAATTGATTGTAGTTCGATTCAAATTCAAGAAATTTAATTCAACTAAATGAATACATCGCTAGCGAATGGAATGCAAACCAGTTAATTCATGAGTTGTACTCACATAGATAACACAAAAAGTTTTCATTACATTCTTTTAAATTGTAATGTTGTTTTAAGCACTCGCTGTCAATTATGCGGCTACAACTTGTGCACCTATATGTTGTAAATTCTCCAATGTTCTCGCAATGGAGGCACTCGTTTGACATATCTTTGCTATGTATAAGTAATTTGTTCTTTATAGTCTCTCTATATAAATCGGGATTTTTTAAGTTTTCTAGAGAATGTTTTTTTAATATTGCTTCCATCATTAAGCAATAATATACGCCACAATTATAATCATCTTGCTGAATGTCGTGATTAGGAGTTGCATTACGCCATTTTTTAATATCTTTGCAATGTTTTTCCTTTTCAAAATTATCAAAAATTGCTTTAAGTTTTTTCTCCATAACTTTTGCATTGCTGGTTTTTCCTTTGGGATCTATACATATATACTTTTTTGTCGAAATATCCACAAAGGAAAATATGAAGTGGCTGTTGTGGATGGCTGGTATTACGACTACACTACATGTGCTGATATCACTCATTTTTATTATATTCTTGTTATCAAAAAAAAATAAATATCCTTGATGGCACGTATAAACTTTTGCATTTTTAATGTTATTTTCGTAAAGTGAAATGTGTGTGTAAATTTCTAATATATTGTCATACAGCCACTGCTTTTTATTAAGCGATTCGTACTCGTGTAAGTATAACACATAAGTTTGATAATTTTCCACTTTTATGGAGCACGATTGGAATATATGTAAATAGTTCCCTATCAAGAATCGCTTCATTCTTAAGTTTTCCGGCATCTTTTTACTACAGTATAAGATCTGTTTATTTTCTTTTGAAAGTGTTTTCAAAACTTTTTCACCTTGAGTAATTTTTACATTAATATTTTTTTTTACTTTCAAAGGCGTTCTTTTCCAGGTTTCTTCAACAATTTTAATTTTTTTTTTATTTTGCGGCACATATTCTGATAGTTCGTATTTAATTTCAAGGTCTTTTATTTTTGCATCGATATATTGCTTCGATTTTCTTATATATTCTGTAGGTCTAACGTATCTTTTTTCTTCTAAAGTTTTGTTTTTTGTAATGGAGAAGTAACCTTCTACTGGGCTGTTGGAAATACTCGTCTTTAATTTATCGACATGTGTGCCCATAACATTTGACCATAAGGGAATATATGGCATATATTTGGTTAGTGTCAACATTAATAGCTTCTCGTTAAAATATTTATTGGCTGGAGTTTTTTTCTTTGATTTATTAATATTCTCTTTTACTGCATTCATTATTTCTCGGGCTTTTTTATAAAATACACTTTTTTTATAATTTGGTTCAGTGGTATCTGTTTTAGTTCGCAGGCTTGTTGACGAGGGGATTTCTGGTACTTCAAATTCTTCAGAACTTAATAAACGAATATTTGTTTTAGCTATTTCTAGATTATTTGAAATGTTTGATGACAACAATATTGTGCATAGATGTTTGAACCATGCCCACATATCTGCCAGCTCCGATATGTGTATTGCTTTAAAAAAAATTATTGCGAAAAATTTGGCCTGTTGTTTGTTGGCGTATTTTTCGATATCCTTCCTCATTATTCTAATAAAATGGCAATAGCACAGCTGAACAATCACAAAATTTAATCGTTTATGTTCTTTTAACAGGAAAATGTAGCAGTTTTCGAGATACTCTGTTATATTATGTATGTCCTTATTAAAACGAACTATACAAGAATTAATCAAAGCCCAGCTCCAGTCGGTTACTATTCGAGAACAAATAGGCCACTTTATATTATTCTCGAGGCAGAAAACT
>PGFW01003695.1:0-11356 GCA_003123925.1 Haematobia irritans
AGAGAGAGAGATCTAACAAAGTTGTGGCAGGTAAATATATATGTCGCCCCGCCGACTTTAGACTTTCCATTAACTTGTCCTAATTTAAACTTCCAAAGTTGTTCAAATCTAATCAAGTTCAAATTTGAAAAATGCTCTGAGGTTCGAATTTACGAATAGAAGAAAATTTTGTTTTAAATCCAAAATAAAAATTTAGAAATATATATTTCCTTTTTAGGCTAAAAGCGCGAACGGCCTTCATTAAGTGTAAAAACGGCATTAAAAATGTTTTATCTTTGAAAAATTCATAACCCGTTTTTATCTCGAGCACTTTTAGATAGACCGAAAATAAGACAGAGAAATTTTTTCACGTAGGATTTAAAATTCCTTACTTTCCATACGCATTAATTTTCCCACTTCCAAATTTAAAAAACAAAGATTTCCCCTTAAGCTCTGACCAACCAATTCAGTAACAAAGACTTTTGGGCATAAACGAAGGAAGAAAAAAAACGGAGAAGGGTAATTTCACCCGGAAAAACAGAAACCGAACTTCAAGTAAAAGTTTAGTACAACACATTTGTTTATAAATGGAAATTAAAAGAAAAAAGACAATTATTAAAAAAATCTCTCGGAAAGCAAAAAATTGTGTAGTTTGTTGTTTTTCTTCTTCGATGGTACCCTAATAGCTCTCACCCCAATTTATGCTATGAATGGGTGTTTTGCATAAATGTGCGTCACTTAGTAAGGCTGAGGGGCCAACGACATGTTTAACTTAGGGAGGAAAATGGTTTTTACCATAAATGGGTTTTTTGTACACCCAAATTACCAGACATATTCATTAACTTGTGTTTTTGTTTCTGGTTATTTTTTGTTCGAATTTCAGATTTTTTTTTCAAGTCTCGTGTTATAGCATTTGAATTATAATAATCGTTGGCTTCATTTGTATTTGTCCCAAATATAGATGCACAAATGACAAAGTTCACTATTGTATTTTTTTGTTTTTGTTTTCGTCGTTGATCGTGTCTGTCTCACATATTTCAACTATATGTTTTGGTTTTAAGTTAATAAAAAATTTACAAATTAATTTGAGTGGTATGTTAGCTGAACTATGTTGATTTTCTTTTAATGGTTGTAATGGCGTATCATCAGTAATAATGTGTTACCTACGGAAGCGTGAAGAAAGCATTGTAGGTATTTACTCAATGTCTGGAAACATGAATTATTGTTGTTGCAACCGGAGAAAAAAAATGGTGTGTCGAGAGTCTTGCATGGCATAACGCCGATGGAAGGTGTTTGGGTTTAACGTTCTTGAAAATTTCTGGGTTATGAAAAATAGCAAAAACGAAATGCGCACAAAGGGAGCCCACCACTTTTTGCCCCCGTATTTTTCTGGCCCTTGTCTCTAACTTGTGATGCTTTCTTAGTCAAAATATCCCAATTCCAATTAAAATTTCTCACCAAAAGTCCTCAATAAACTCTGCCGTGGGAAATCAGTAAATAATTAGAAAAAAACACAATAATCTTGTCGAAACACTCCACAGTTGCACGCGACCAAAAATAATCTACGAAAATGTTGGAGAAAATTTTACGAAAAAATTTTATTTCTATAGAAAATTTTGCCACAATTTATTTCTATTGAAAATTTTGGTCAAAATTTTATTCTATATGAAAATTTTGTCAAAATTTTATTTCTATAGAAAATTTGTGTCAAAATTTTATTTCATAGAAAATTTTTGTGCAAAATTTTAGTATTTCTATAGAAATTTTGGCAAAATTTAAATTTCTATAGTAATTTGTAAAAAATTTTATTCCATAGAAAATGTTTGTCAAAAATTTATTTCTATAGAAAATTTTGTCAAATGGTTGATTTCTATAGAAAATTTGTCCAAATTTTATTTCTATAGAAAATTTTGTCAAAATTTATTCTCTATAGAAATTTTGTCAGAAATATTTATTTCTATATAAAAATTTTATTTCTATAGGAAAATTTTTCTCAAAATTTTATTGTTCGTAGTAAATTTTGTCTTAATTTATTTCTATAGAAATTTTCTACAAAATTTTTTATGTTTATAGGAAATTTTTCAAAATTTTATTTCTATAGAAAATTTTTGTCAAAAAATTTTATTCTATAGAAATTTTGTCAGCAATTTTATATCTATAGAAAACTTTGTCAAAATTTGATATCTATAAAAATTTGTCAAATATTTTTATTTCTATAAAAAATTTTATCAAAATTTATTTCTATAGAAAATTTTTGTCAAAATTTATGTCTATAGAAAATTTTGTCAAAAAGCTTATTTCTAAGAAAATTTTGTCACAAATTTTATATCTAATAGAATGATTTTGTCCAAAATTTTATTTCTAAGAAAATTTTATCAAAATTTCTATAATTTTTTTTTTTTTTCTCAAATTACGCGAAAATTTTGTCAAATTTTGAATTTCTGTGGAAAATTTTGTCAAAATTTTATTTATATAGACAAGTATGTCAAAATTTTATTTATATAGACAAGTTTGTCAAAACTTTATTCTTTATTTATGGGATATATTGTCCAAATTAGTGATGACAACTGATGAGGCCGAGTCCTCATGATATGATTTCACAAAATGTCATAACCAAGGTTGGGCCTCCTTAATAAAATCATGTGTCCATTTCTAGTTTTAATTCTTCATTTGCATCCCTTTATATGCCATGGAATAAGAAGGAGGAAGGTTTTCTATTTTTAAATTTTGTGCTCCTTTTCTAATAAAATCGAAATAAAAAGAATTTTTAGGGCATCATTTAGGTCCAAGGCCTTACAAAATGATTGTACTTTTGTAGAAAAAGGTCTTAGCCAAACAGTGTTTGGGCCAACTTTGATAAAATCTTTTTATTTTTTTAATTTTGACTCGCTACACTTCTTTTCTAAAGAACCTATTTGGAAAACAATCCGAAAAAACTTTCCAAATTTCCGCACCAAATCCCTATGTCTCACACTCATATATTTCGTCCTCTAAAAATGTTGTGCAGTAATATGCCACTTAAAAAAATTGAGTGACAATTTATAAAAGGAATTTACAAATTGCTGTTCGGATTCAACAGTGAATTGAAGTAATTTCTCTCCTGTCCAAGAAAGAATCTTCAGGTTTTTTGTCTAGAAAACAATTTGTTTCTTAGATTAGGAAAATTGACAAAGACATGAATTTTATAATCCACCCAGTTTGGCTTTTTGTCTTGCCGGTATGGCATAAAAAAAAATTATTGTAAAAATATCAGATTTGATTAAGCATACGAGTGAATTGAATCTAGATGATCTTAAAAGTAAATAATTACAAAAAATATTGCTGAAGTTATTAACCTGGTTCATTAGATAATTAGCACAGCTAAAGAATAGCAAAGAAGGTTAGCTTAAAATGATAGTCCGAATTATTTCAAGCTCACTTAGACTATTCAGTCCGTTATGATATTAGCGGAAAATTATATGCAAAAAAAAAATGTAATAAACCTATTAGTAATTTTGATTATTCATCTCATTTTTCTTGCTTTAAGATCTTTCACTTTTTTTAAATTATTTCACTTATCCTTATTTGCCATAAAAAAAACAACCAATTTCTATATATTTACACCCCAATAATGATGCCCTTTTTTGGAGCATACTTTTGGGTTAATAATTTTCTGTGGGTAGTGTTTATTAAGTCTCGAGCACATATTACCAATTAATGAGTATGAAGCATAATGTTCCAAAAAAATATTTAATTAGCCTTTTAGTAATTTTGATTTTTCACCTCATTATTTATGCTTTAGGATATCTCTATTTTAAATTATTTCATTTACACCCATCCATCCAAAAAAACAAAACACAACCACATTATAATTTCTCTATATTTCCACCTCAGTGATGATGTGTTTTTTTTCGTTTCGGAGGATATTTTTGTGTTAATATTTTTCTATGCTACTTTTTGGGGTAGCTTTCCTAAGGTCTTTGTGCATAAAAAATCACTTATTTACCTAATGGCGTTTCTCATGGTGCCAACCAACCAATGAACCCACTGCAGTGCTTACCTTACAAACAGAGCGTGGCTTTGCTTATTATTTTTTCAGAGGTTGTTTGCCAGATTTGCTAATACGAGAGAGAGCTTTACTATTCTGTTCATTTCGCTTCAGTTCTAGGTTCTGGCCTGGGTATTCTTTTCGTTTTATATTCCGTTTTTATTTTCAGCAACCACCTACATACCTACCTATCGCTATGCCTTCCATCCTTACAGAAAAAAACAACGATGTTTAGTTAGTAAAAAATTAAAATAATCTTCAGTTTCCATAACGAAGCATTTTGGGAATAGAGTATACTTGGGCTTAGCATTTCCTTTTTATGAGCTTTTCGGTTTTGTTTACTTTTTCGAAGGACATTGAACTCTGTTTGAATGCTGTAGGGCTTTAATCAGGTCATCATTAGTGCACAGCCTATTCTAAAAATAAAACCTAAACATATTTCTTAACTAAAGGAGTGTTGTTGAACTGAGACCTTGAAAATGTAAGAACATTATTTTTTGTTTTATTTTTAAGGTATTTTTCCGAATGGATTGAAATTAAATGAATATCTTCTAGGATATATGTTTACAAATAAATGTACAAATTTTTTATAGTGGTTTATAAGAGTGAAGAAATTTTACCATATATGGCCAATGGTCTCAACAAGGGCTGTGGAGTCGAGCCAAGTTTGCTCAAGTCCAACTCTAGCATTTTTCCTAAATCAAAAAAAGTGAAAATCTAGTAGAACATCTGCTAAGCAGCAGAAATTCTGCTGGAAAAAGTTCAGTGTATTCGGAATTGGGAAACTTTGGGTGTTATTAAAAAACTATTTTGAAAAAAATTAAGCGTCGAATAACAAAAAAATAAATTATAAATCTTTAAATGATCAAAAATATGATTTTTTGATTAAACTCACAATCCCTATGATATTTTATTAAAAAAATATATTGACAATTTATCAAATTAATATATGGTAAAATTGTTCCTAACATTTTTATTTAATTTCTTTTTTTTATAATTAATTTAGCCCAAATTTTCCTAATACCAATTTTTTCTCAAGTCCAAGTCGAGCATTTTTCCAAAAGAACCCTAAATCGAAAAGAAATTAGTAAAAATCTGGCAGATATTCTGCTCAAAAAGGAAAAAAGTCAGAGTTTTCAAAAATAGCACACTTTGGGTGTTGTTAAAAAAAAATTTTAAAAAAAATATAGAGAAAAAAGTAAAAGTCGATTAAAAAATTGTCACAAATCGAAACTAACTGCCAACATTTGCTATATTAGAGACAACATATTTTTGATAACTTGAATAAATCAAAAGTGGATGTTTTCCTAATTTTGAAAAAAAAAAAATAATTAATTATAAAAATTCTTCTTAAATTATAGAAAATATGATTTTTGATTAAAACTCACGAATCCCTCTGATATTTTATATTAAATATAAAATATATATTGACCAAATTTATCAAATTAATTAAGATGGCAAAAATTGTGATTAAAATATTTATTTCAATTTGTTTTTTTTTTTTAATAATGATTTAGCACCAAATTTTCCTAAAATACCAAAATTTTTTCTCAGTCCCAACTCCAGATTTTTCCAAAAGAACGGCCTAAATCAAAAAAAAAAGTGTAGTGAAAATCTAGCAGAAAATTTGCTAAGCAGCAGAAATTCTGCTGAAAAAGCGGAAAAAAGTTCAAATGTTTTTCGGAAAATAGGGCAAACCTTGGGTGGTATTTTTAAAAAAAATAAATTTAAAAAAAATTAAAATGACGATTTTAACATCTATTAGAAAATTTTCAAAAAAGCGCGAAACTAACTGTCAAAACATTGCTACATTAAGAAAAACAACATATTTTTGATAACTTGAATGAAATCAAAAGTTGATGTTTTCCCAATTTTGAAAAAAAAAAATTAATTATAAAATTCTTAAATTATAGAATAATATGATTTTTTGATTAAAACCCACAATCCCTCTGATATTTTAATATAAAAAAAAATATTGACTAATTTATCAATTAATTTACATGGAAGTGTATTAAAATATTATTTAATTTTTTTTTTATATCTATTTAGCCCAAATTTTCCTAATCCCAATTTTTTTCTCAAAGTCCAAAACTCCGCAAACAACCCTAAATCAAAAAAAAAAAATGTAGTGAGAATCTAAAGTAATAAAATTTGCTAAGCAGAAAATTCTGCTGAAAAGGAAAAAAAGGCAGTGTTTCGAAAAATAGCAAATATTTTTAAAAAATTAAGAAGTCGATTTCAAAACTCGATTAAAAAATATTTTCAAAAATCGGAAAGCTAACTGCCAACATTTGCTATATTAGAAACAACATATTTTTGATAACTTGAATAAATCAAAAGTGGATGTTTTCCCAATTTTGAAAAAAAAAAGCAATTAATTATAAATTTTTTAAAATTATAGAAAAATAATGATTTTTGTTTAAAACTCACTATCGCCTATGTTTATAACAATATCTCAACTTAAACGCCCTATGATATATAACTGGGTAAAAAGGTTTTTTCTAGTATACTACCCATATTAAAAAACAACATTGAACAATTTAATCAAAATGAATTTACATGATAAAATTGTTCTTAAATTTATTGAATTCATCTTTGTTTTATAAACGAAGTTTGACGTGAACAAAATTGGCAAGATATTGTTTTAGCTCAATACACAATTTTCCTGACCTTTAACTATTCCATAAAATGTCTTACATGAAAAAGCTTCCCTTGTAAGGAAAGTTTTCAAATAGCCAATTTTTCCAACAGGATATTGTTAAACGTACAAAATATGGATAATACAATCAAAAGTGGAAATCATCAACCTAAAGTATGATTTTTGATTTTTAAAATGATTGAATATAACGATTTTAATTATATAAATATCAAAATGGAATAAACTATTGATATTTTATACAATTTTGTATATCACTTTAATCCCCATTATATATACTAGGTAGAAAATGTTCCGTACTATAGTTCCATAGTGAAAAACAATAAAAAAATCTTGGCAATTTTATCATCATGAAAAATTATGACAATTATTTACCTTGTAAATTTAGCCTATATTAATTAATTTCTTATTTTACATTTTTTTTTTATTTTTTTTTTTTTTTTTTTTTTTTTTTTTCTTTTTTTTTTTTTACATTTTTGTAAGAACTTACACATTTCCAGACCTTATCTATTCTATTAAAAATCTGCCTAAAAGCTTTCTTGAAAGAAAGTTTTAAAAATCCAATGTTTTCAACAGGAATATTGTTAAACTACAAAATATGGCATGTACACAACCTTTCAAATACGTTATGTATATTAAATTTTGTTTTTTGTTTTAATTCTACTACTCATATAGGTCTAATAATTGCCGTATGGTATTTTCTGTTTTTGTGGTTCATTTTTGCATTATCTTCATATTCTATTAAAAAAAAATAATTAAAAATTTTCCATTACCCAGATGGCATATACAAGTATATTTTACATGTTTTATGGGTTAGTGTTCCAAACAATAACAAAAAATATCGACAGGCAATACATTTGGAAGGCCTTAGAAAACGGCCTTGGGCAGTTGCATTTCTTTTACAATCACAAACTTATTCATATACGGTCCGTATAGTTGAACAAAAATGTGCAACATAACGTTTCAAATTTCCAATAAATTTACTTCAGATTACATGATTTTTCTTTTTTAAAAACATAAATAACGGCTCCAAATTTTTGATTAAATATTGTTCCAAGGCTTTTATGTGGAGATAACATACTCTAAAACTTTCTGAGATGGAGAACCATCTCATAAAGACCTAACACGAAATCAATGCAGAAGGGATGCTTAAAAAAGGTGATTCCCCGCCCTATGACAAGCCCATGTAAAATCTCATTGCTTCTGATCCAATTTTGCAAGCTCTTATTGGATCGGAAAATAGTTTTTTTTGGCTACGCTGATGTTTTTATTTGAGCCAAACCAACACCAGCAGAAAAAGTGTGGGCCAAACAAGAGTGAAAATGTTCCGTTTTTGTATCCGGAAACTACTGAGATTGATAATACCATCTCAATAAGACCAACACGAAATCAATGAAGAAGATGTTTAAACATGTGATTTCCGTCCTTATGACAAGCCTATTGTAAAATTCACTGTTTGCTGAGCCAATTTTTGGCAGCACTTATGGATACGAAAATAATATTTATTGTTGTTTTTTTTTTGTTTACCTGATGTATTTTATTGAGCCAGCAAACCAACCCAGCAAAAAAAAAAAAAGTGTCCAAAAACTTGGTGAATATGTTTTCTTTGTATCGCGGAAGTGGTGGCAAAATTTCGAGCGAAGTCCATCATTTAAAACAGTCTTTATTATGCAAACGATTTGCACAAAACAAACAACATCATTTTATATATTTATGAGTTTAATGCATTCACGCTTGTCTTGAAACGCTGCCTTCAACATTTTTCAAAAATTCGAATTTTTTCTATAATAGAGATTTTTTAACCCAAAAAAATTTTTAAATAAATTTACCAATTTTATTACTTCTTACTCATTTTGGGTACATTATTTGAAACAAATTATAATTTACCCATCAAAAATTGGAAAGAAGCGAGTAAGATAAAGTGTATGATTTCCATGGCTCTACTCGTTTTCGTCCTACCCACTTTCGGTATTAACCTAGTTTTCTTTGCTTTGCATTAATTAATTTATTTATTTTTATTTGGATGGTGTGGTCAAACTCGGTTGCCACTCGAGCCAAAAATAATGTACCAAAAAATTTAAAAAAACCTTTAACCAAAAAACTACCGAACAAAATAATCTTATTTTGCTACATTTTATTTCTATTGGAAATTTTGTCTAAATTTTATTTCTATAGGAAATTTTTTTAAAACTTTATTTCCATAGGAAATTTCTATAGGATATTATGTAACAATTTTATTTCTACAGAAATTTTTTTCACAAATTTATTTCTACAGAAAATTTTGTCAAAATTTTGACTCTATAGAAAATTTTCTCAAAATTTTAATTTTTATATAAAGTTTTCTCAAAATTTCATTTCTATATAAAATTTTGTTAAAATTTTATTTCTGTAGGAAATTTTGTCAAAATTTTATTTCTATACAAAATTTTGTCAAAATGTCATTTCTATAGAAAATTTTGTCATAATTTTTTCTATATACAATTTTGTCATAATATTATTTCTATAGAAAATTTTGTCAAAACTAATTTCTATAGAAAATTTTGTCAAAATTCTACTCGAGCCAAAAAAATACTACCACAATTTGGAAAATTTTTTCCAAGAAACCTCCACACAAAATAATTTTATTTTGTCACACTTTTATTACTATAATTTTTTTTGTCAACATTTTGTTTCTATAAAAAATTTTGTAAAAATTTTATTTCTATAGAAAATTTTGTCAAAATTTTATTTCTGTACAAAATTTTGTCAAAATTTTATTTCTATAGGAAATTTTGTCAACATTTTATTTCTATAAAAAATTTTGTCAAAATTTTATTTCTATAGGAAATTTGGTCATAATTTTATTTCTATACAAAATTTTGTCAAAATGTTATTTCTATAGGATATTTTGTTAAAATTTTATTTCCATAGAAAATGTTGTCAAAAGTTTATTTCTATAGAAAATTTTGTTAGAATTTTATTTCCATAGAAAATTATGTTAAAAATTTTATTTCTATAGGAAATTTTTTCACATTTTTATTTATATAGGAAATTTTGTCTAAATTTTATTTCTACAGGAAATTTTGTCAATATCTCATTTCTAGGAAAAGGTTTCTATAGAAAATTTTGTCTAATTTTATTTCTATAGAAATTTTTTCAAAATTTTATTTCTATAGGAATTTTTGACAATTTTTTTTGTTCTATAGAATATTTTGGGATAATTTTAATTCTATGAAAATGTTTGTAAAAGTTGTATTTCTATAGAAGATTTGTGAATTACCTCTTAATTGGTGAGGAATATTTTGCAAAATATACCAAAATAGAAACAATTCTACCGATCTTCACAACAGTAACAAAATATACAAGTTTTGGTAGAATTCTACCAGCTGTGGCAACCGTACTATTAAACTGCTGCAATTCGTTTAAAACGTCTCCACTGCCCATTGAGCTAAATCAGCCCATGTGGCCTCTAATGTTTATCGAATTTCACTTCTCATTGTCTCATAGCTTGTATCGCCAGGATTTAATAGATAATCGAGTTAGCATGTCCAATACTGTGTTTGCGATCAAGTTTTCCCTATTTTCTTATAATATTTTCTATGAAAGCATGTACCGCCTAAAAGTATGCAAAAGAATTTTTCCATAATAAATAACGAGTTAATATGAAAAATCTGGGAATGGAAATAAAATGATATGAAAAACTTCTAAGATCTAAAATGAAAAATTTTATTTCACAATTCTATGTGAAAAAATTTTATAAATGGGCGAAAATATAAAAAGTGTGTCACTTTTTGTACTACATTTTTAAAATAAGTGTGCCAGCATATACGGCACGTTATACATTTTGCGCCACTTTTTAGAAAAAATTACCTTTTGTGGCGGTTTGGAGAGCTTCCCGGATTTATTAATCTGCGAATCCGTACATGTAGTGTGAAGAAAAATCAACAAAAAACTTATATAACATATATGCCCCCAGTTTAGAAATATCGATTTTCAAATTTTTTGGTCTAGAATATAACTTCTTATATTCTCTATCGTATTAGTAGTCGAGTCACTGGACGGAGGTTTTCAGTTTCAGGCGAACTTTCTTCATTAGCAGTTTCTCCCTCTTTTCACTACAAACTTCTTCCATTCTCTTCTCTGCATGTATATGGGCCCTCTGTTATCTTAGCTCAAACTTAATTTTCCCTCCACATCATAAAATAGTCAAAACTATTAAGACACCCATACCCAAACATTTACCTATTCTCATGGGCTATTATTTGCAAGGTGAAATTGCCTTTTTGCCTTCTTGTGGGTATCTGTTATTTTTTGTTTTTCTTTGTTTTGCTTTTATTTTTGCCAAAAACATGTAGCCCATTCTTGTTAATAATGATGACTGTGCTTTGCCACTACCATGCCATAGCTCTTGCTACTGCAATGCCAAAAAAAGAGCAGGGGTCTTGAAAACTGGCAAAGATGGGTCGATTATCTTTTACAACCCAAAAAGGCTTATTACACTTTATGATAATGTTTTGGGGCTAGCAATCTCTTTTTTGCATTTTTTGTTTTTTGGTCCAGGGAGGAACCCAAGTGATCATCAACAAGTTATAACCCAAAAACCAGTTTGGGTAATGGTAATACCGGCAGTTGACTAAATCACTGGGCAACAAACAAGATAATGTTGTGTAACCATTAAGGTGTTTGCTGTTTTTTTCTACACAAATTTCAAGGAC
>PGFW01003697.1:16559-32727 GCA_003123925.1 Haematobia irritans
TAACCAGGCCTGATACTTGGATTTGAAATGGTTTTGGGATGCAGTTAATCTCTATGGATAACTTAGTTTCTTCAATTTACTCAGTCGAAGAAAGTGATTAAGGATCTCGTCCCCACAGAGCTCGATTGGCCCCCAACAGTTTTTGACTCAGATTTCCCCAATTTTGAAATCATAACCATCACACCATATGAGCTAAATTAGATTTAGTATTCGCGCTACCAGACAAAATGGAAGAGTCGCATATTTCCATGCCTGATTCTTTGGTACTTACATCACCTAAAAATACTCCGCCAAATGCAGAATTTTTTGTTCCATGGGAATTGTGGAAGCCAAATGTTCTGCAGAAAAACTCCTTATAGCCCCGATAGGTGATCAGGATTTGAAGGGCTTTTCGGTTTGCAGTTGATCCAAAGTTATTTGGTGTTTTGGAAATTACGAGTGTACAAAAAGACTGACTTCGGTATCGGTAGTAGTCACAGGTGGGGAGTTGGGTGATTTCTAGACGATGGCTTCGGTATCGGTAGTAGTCACAGGTGGCGAGTTGGTTGATTTCCAGGCGATCCATAATTCGCAAGAACTTTAGTATATCCAGCTCATCCACAAAGGTTGCAGTGAGAAAGTAGAGATTCTGGATTCCATTCCCATATTGTAGTCGATATAGATTCCTGTTCAGAAGGGTACTAAATGTTTCCGTGGTCTAGCAGGTGTCAGCACTTTCAAAAATTAGTTCTTTAAAGCCACCAAAAGAAGGATCTATATTTCAAACATTCCTTAACCTTTCCGACAGACCTTTATAATCGCCAGCATTTCTTTGAAAACACTTCCTCATGATCATTAGATCCATTTGCAGTGCACAAAAACTATATTTCCTTAAAAAACTTTTATCCAGAGAAATGTTGACGATCCATTACTCCATGTCCCATATCTCCTCAGACATTGAACTTTGAACAAATCTCCAATCAGTTGTTTATTTTGTTTTTTCGAATTCCATTTGTTTTCCAAGTCCTATGAAGTTCAATTCTCTCCCCTCGAAACATAATTCTTCAGAGGAAATGATTATGCATTTGAAGTTCCATCATTTAGGGTCGAAGAACAAATAGACGTTGCAAGTCAGGGGATCCAAATGGTTGATGGCTAATGTGGTATGGCATGGCACTTACATTATATCCATTAGATTCCAACGATGACAGCTCCAAACTCCACAATAAAATGAATGTGGCACAACCGACTAAATTTATCATAAAATCTTAGTCAGTTTTCACGTCCATGATTCTCATGAAACAAACATTCTGAAATTAGTGGATTATTTTTAAGCGATGTATGTACCAAAGAATCAGACATGGAGATAGACCACTCATTCATCTTGTCACAATAACTAATTTATTTCAGATGTTGTGATGATTATGGTTTCGACGGCCTCCAAATTGGAAAAACTGAGCTGAAGATTGTTGCGGAACCAACTGAGTCCTGCAAGGATGAGATACATGATCATTTTCGACAAAATTAATCGAATAAGTTGATGTGATGATTCAGTTGAGATGCAGAATCTGCTTTAAAAGTTCTCCGAACGATCAACTGCAAACAACTCCAAATCCTTATCACCTACCGCTATGCGGGGTTTGTCTTTAGAATATCTATCCAAGTAGCAGGGTTGGTTAAGTTGTGGTTTCCATGATTCCCGTGAAAACTATCAATCAACCTTCGTCAGGGGTTCTAAATATATTTTTAGCCTTGCAAAAGCTGGATGATACGAGTGACACGTTTTGAAGGCTTCGTCATATCAATCATTAAGTTTTCTAATTGGTTGGTAGACCATCTTTTCATCGATTGCGACGAAAAGCAGAAAATATAATAAGTATAGAAATTTAATTGTAATTCTGTTAATAACAGCAAAGGATCTGGTAGCCACGTGGTGCCAATGGTTAGCATGCCCGCCTTGCAATACACAACGTCGTGGGTTCGATTCCTACTACGAGACCGACCGACCAAAAAGTTTTTCAGCGGTGTATTATCAACAACTACTCAGTAATGCTGGTGACATTTCTGAAGGGTTTCAAAGCTTCACTAAGTGGTTTCCACGTGGAATGTTGGAATGAATCGTTCGGACTCGGCTATAAAAGGAGGTCATTGGTATGACTTAACATAGAATCGGGCAGCACGTCAGTGATAAGAGAGAAGTTCACCACTGCGGTATCACAATGGACTGAATAGTCTACGTGAGCCTGATACATCGGACTGTCACATAACCTAACCTAACCTAAGGATCTGGTTCAAATCTAAGCTCTGTACAGAATAAGACTTTCAGCTGATTACGAAAGTTTTGGTCTAAGTATTTTAATTGTTTGCGAAAATCTTGCAGGAAATTTTACAAACAATGCCAAGTTCAGAGGGATCTAGCTGATGAGACTCCTATAGGAAACCTCTGACAGAATATTTAAGCTAGAACTGATAAAGTCTCAAAGCAATTTCTGGCCGAACTACTCTTTGACAAGAATATGATATAGACAATCCAATGTAGACTTCGCTTAATTTTTCACCGAGCCACTAACTTATTGCATCAACAAACTAAATCGGCCTGCGACGATGTATGATAATACTCAAGTTGTGAATTCCAGTTTAGTTCCGAAATATTCTCTTTCTGGATCTTACCGCAAATAGTGTATGTATTTTTTTGGATTCCGCGCTGTTTAATGATCCGCAGTTTCTCCTCTTAAGAAACAAAGAGCTGACGAGGAGATTCCTCGTTTGCATTCTAACTTAGGTGAACCCGTCGGGTCAAGTCCAGATTGCATTATTTAGTCTATGTATCCCGGGACTGGGGCATGGGTCATTATGACCTTTACTCAGCGCTGATATGTCCAGTTCATTCCGAAAGTGGTTGCTTGGCCTTACGAATTAGTGATGGTATCTGGTTCCGTCCTGGTCAGTCGCATGTTCTCTGCTCTAAGAACAAACAGCTGGTTGGAGGAGACTCTTCAGCGTGTATCTAACTCTGAGTCCGGTCAGGTGAAAACCCATCGTATATCATCCCAGACTTTCTTATTACAGTTCGTCCACCTTCCTACGTCTATCATATATATCCACAGGCATATGTTTGATATCTTTTATCAGCGAGTGCTATTGCACGTTTGTCATTCGAGCTCAAAAATGTTCGTAACTAAAATTTGAAAAAAAAAATTTTACAAAAAAACTATCAATACAAAAAATCGTATATTCAGTTTTTTTATATATATCAAGTTTATTGTTATTATAAAAAATGTAGCTTCAGACAGAAATAATGAAATGAAATTTATAGAAAAAAATATAATCAAATTTTATTTTTATAGAATAATTTGTGACACATTTCATTCGTAATAGGACATTTTTTATCATTAAATTTTAGCTTCTAGCGAATAAAATTTCTCAAAAATTTAATTTCTATAGAAAATTTTCTCAAAATTTTATTTCTATAGAAAAATTTTGGTCAAATTGCTATTTCTTATAGGAAAAAATTTTTTCAAAATTTTTTTGTATAAGAAATTTTTGTCAAAATTTTATTGTCTGTGGAAAATTTTGTCAAAATTTGTATTTTGTATATGGAAAAATTTTGGTCAAAGTTTTATTTGTATAGAATATTTTGTCAAAATTTTAATTTCTATACGAAAATTTTCTCAAAATTTTATTTCTATATAAAAAAGAAATTTTATGCAAAATTTTAATTCATTTATTTCTATGAAAATAAAAAATGTTGTCAAAATTTTTTATTTTTGATAGAAAATTTTGCCAATTTTTATTTCTATAAGAAAATTTTTCTCAAAATGACTATTTCCTATAGGAAAAGTTTTCTCAAATTTTATTTGTAAGAAAGATTTTTGTCAAAATTTTTATTTCTGCGGAAAATTTTGTCAAAATTTTTAATTTGTGATAGAAATGTTGTCAAAAATTTTATTTTGTTATAGAGATATTTTGTCAAAAATTTTATTTCTATGAAGTTTTTATCAAAATTTTATTTTCTATAGAAAATTTTCTCAAAGAAATTTTATTTCTATAAAAAATGTTCAAAATTTTAATTTTTTATAGAAAATTTGCCAAAATTTTATTTCTTAGAAAATTTTCGTCAAGAATTTTATTTCTACAGACATTTTCTCAAAAATTTTATTGCCCTATAGAAAATGGTTCTCAAAAATTTTGAATTTCTATAGATAAATTGTGTCAATATTTTATTTCAATAGAAAATTATTGTCAAAATTTTTCTGTCTTTAGAAAATTTGTCAAAAATTGGATTTTGCTATAAGAAATTTTTGTCACAATTTTATTCTATAGAATAATTTTCTCAAAATTGTTATTTCTATATGAATTTTCTTACAAATTTTATTTGTATACTTGAATTTGACCAAAATTTTTATTTCTGGCGGAAAATTTTGTCAAATTTTATTTTTAGAAAATTTTGTGCAAATTTTATTTCTATAAAAAATTGTCGAAAATTTTAATTTTTTATAGAAAATTTTGCAAAAATTTTATTTGCTATAGAAAATTTGTTTTGCAAAAAATTTTATTTCTACATGAAAATTTTGTCAAAATTTTATTCCTATAGAATAAATGTTCTCCAAAATTTTATTGTCTATAAAAAATTATCTCAAATTTTTATTCCTATAGAAAATTTTCTTAAATTTTATTTCTATAGAAATTTTCTCCGAAAAAATTTTATTTCTATAGAAATTGGTCATTATATTTTATTTCAATAGAAAAAATTTTGTCAAAATTGGATTTCTAAATAGAAAGATTTTGGTCAGCAATTTTATTTCTATAGAAAATTTTTGTCTCGAATGTTATTTCTATATGAATATTATTTTCTCAAAAATTTTATTTTGTATATGAAAATTTTGTCATAAATTTTATTTCTGCGGAAGAAATTTTGTCAAAATTTTATTTTATAGACAATTTGTCAAAATTTTTATGTTCTGTGGAAATTTTTGGTCAAAATTTAATTTGTATAGAAAATTTTGTCCAAAATTTTATTTCTGCGAAATGTTTGTCAAAAATTTTAAATTTGTATAGAAAATTGTTTGTCAAAAATTATTATTTCAATAGAAAATTTTGTCATATTTATTTGCAATAGAAAATTTTGTCATATTTTATTTTCAATAGAAAATTTTGTCAAAATTTTTTTTTCTTTAAGAAAAATTTTTGTCAAATTGGATTTTATAGAAAATTTTGTCAACAATTTTATTTCTATAGGAAAATTGTTACAAAATTTCTATAGAAAAGTTTGTCAACCAGTTTAAATTTCATAGGAAAAATTTTGTCATTTTTTTTTCATTTAGAAAAGTGTTCTCAAAATTTTATTTCTATAGAAAATTTTCTAAAATTTTATTTCTATAGAAATTTTTCTCAAAATTTTTTATTTCTGTAGAAAATTTTGTCAAAATTTTCTATAGAAATAAAATTGGCAAAAATTTAACCTTTCTTTCTCTTACCAGTTTTGCAGTGCGCGAAAATCAGGAAAAATACTAATAAAATTTCACCCCAAGATGCCGATTTTAATGCTTCCCAATTTGCTGCAATCAAAAAAGACACATGTTTATTCTGGGAAATCTGATTGGTAATGAGAAATGAAATGATGAATGATTCTCCGCCTATGAACATGGACAATTTTGACCAGATTGTGATAAGGCAAGGAAACCTGCACCATAGAACATGTCAACACCACTCAATAAAAATGTTCTTTACAGGGAAAGGAAAAGACATCCAAGGGGAGAACGTAAAACAGTAAAAAATCTGGGGTTGTTTTTAGAGCAGGCAGGCAGATAATCTAGCTAAGCAAACTAGCTAGGGCGAGGGTAAGAACAACAAAAATTTGTAGTTTTAATAAAATTTCAACGACCAACTGAAAATACCCTCGCTATTATAATACTCATCAATTTGAAATCAACACGCGGTGGCCTTTTTGAAGGCAAAGGAAAGCGAATCGCCTTATTGCTTTCCATGTCTTTCTCGTCATTAATCATCATCTTCAACTTGCATTTTCTATTTTTTCAATGATTGACATGCTAGTTTTATGGTGTCAAGTGGGTTTATTGTTGCTTCAGATGGTATGCCGTTTACCTAAGCATAAGAATTTGATCCTCTTCCCTAGTTTTTTGGATCTAGATAACTAACAACGCAATAGAAAATCCTTGTTGAATCTCTGATTGCAAATCTGTGTTGTAATTTTCATCAAAAATATCACGTGCAGATGAAAGAGGATTTCCTAATATGTAAATTAATTTAAGAATTATTTGTTTAATGAAAATCTAGTGTGAAATAATGACAAGAGGAGTATTTTGCTGGTATCAGAAAAATGTAATCAATATACACAGAAATTACAGTGGTTCACACAAAGAAAATGTAATGTGTCTTTTTAGACAAATAAGATTTCTTTGTAACGTATTTGTAAATAAATTTATTGGTTTAAAAAAAGAACAAATTTTAAGTATTAAAAAAACATTGTCTAAAAGATTTTCATTCTTTCAGGAAAGAAAACTCTTCTTTCAGTGTAGACATTTGAAGACAGGAACGTAGGAAGAAGAACGTGCAAATTTAAGTAGGAGTAGCCACGAATAGGCATAGGAATAAAGCAAGTCGGCGCTTATTCCAAAAATTACACTGAACGAAGAGTTTTCTTTTTATAGTACCGATTTGGTTTTAGACACGAAAGTTTTCTTTTGAGTCTACAAAATTTCTTTAGGCAGGCAAGACAAAAAAGATTAGAATCTAATAACTCGTAAGTCGGCTTGTCATAGATATATGATAAATATTTGTCAACATTTTATTTTCTATAGAAAATGTTGTTCCTATTTTTATTTCTAAAGAAAATTTTTGTCAACATTTTTATGTCATATGAAAATTTTGTCAGAAATTTTATTTTAAAGAATTTTTTGTTTTTCAAGAATTTCATTTGCTGTAGTAAATTTTGTCAATATGTTTATTTCTATAATGAAAATGTCATAAATTTTATTTCTAATATGAAATTTTGTCAAAATTTTGATTTCTATGGAAATTTAGTGCAAAATTTATTTCTATAGAAATCTTTGTCCAAAATTATTATTTCTATAAAGAATTTTGTCAAATTTATTTCTGATTCAAAAATTTTGTCAAAAATTTTATTTCTAACAAAAATTTGTCCAAAATTTTATTTTCTATAGAAAATTTTGTCAAAATTTTATTTCCTAATAGAAAATATGTATAAAATTTTATTCTATAGAAAATTGTTGTCCAAAATTTATTTCTATAGATAAAATTTTGTCAAAAATTTATTGTCTATACAAAAAATTTTTGTAAAATTATTTCCATACAAAAATTTTGGGTCAATAATTTTATTTCTATACAAAATTTGTCAAAATTTTATTTCAATACAAAAAATTTTTGTCAAAATTTGTAATTTCTATAGAAAATATTGTCATATATTATGTATATAGAAAATTGTTGTCAAAAATTTATTTTTATTGAAAATTGTTTTCAAAATTTTATTTCTTATAGAAAATATTGTCCAATAATTTTATGTATATAGAAAGGATTTTTCGAAAATTTTTAATGTATATAGAAAATTTTGTCAAAATTTTATTTCTATAGTAATTTTTTCAAAATTTTTATTTCGTTATAGAAAATGTTATCAAAATTTTAATTTCTGTAGAAAATTTGGTAAAAAATTTTATTTCGTATAGAAAATTTTGTTCAATTTTTATTTCTATAAAAATTTTTTCAAAAATTTATTTCTATAAGAAAATGTTTATCGTACAATTTTTTTCTGTAGAAAATTTGGTAAAATTTTTTTCTATAGGAAAATTTTTGTCAAAATTTTATTTGCCTATAGAAAAAATTTAAGTCAAAATTTTTATTTACTATAGAAAATTTGTCAAGACTATATTTCTATAGAAAATTTTAGTCAAAATTTATTTCTATAAAAAAAATTTTGTCAATAATTTTATTTCTATACAAATTTTGTCAGATATTTTATTTCTATACAGAAATTCTTTTTCAAAATGTGTTATTTCTATAGAAAATTTTGTCAAAAAATTTTATTTCTATAGAATAATTTTGTCAAAGATTCTTAAATTTCTATAGAAAATGTTATCAGCAATTTTAATTTCTGATATGAAAATTTGGTAAAAATTTTATTTCTATAGAAAATTTTGTCAAAATTTTATTTCTATAAGAAAATTTTTCAAAAAATATTTATTTCTATAGAAATAATGTTATCGACAGAATTTTTATTTCTGTAGAAAATTTGAGTAGAAAATTTTATTTCTATAGAAAATTTTTTCAAAATTTTTATTTCCATAGAAAATTTTGTCAAAATGTTTATTTCTAATAACAAAAAAAAATGTTGCACTAACTTTTTCTGTCAAAATAATTTGTCAATTATTTTATTTTTATAGAATTTTTTTTCAAATTTTATTTGTATAGAAAATTTTATTTCTATAGAAAAGTTTATTTCTATAGAAAATTTTATTTCTATAGAAAAGTTTATTTCTGATAGAAAATTTTATTTCTATATGATGTTTTTTTTTTAATTTTATTTCTATAAGAAAATTTTGTCAAATTTTATTTGGCCTATACAAGAATTTATGTCAAAATTTTAATTTCTAGCACAAAAAATTTTTGTCAACAATTTAATTTCTATACAAAAATTCTTGTCAAAATATTTGTTATTTCTAATGTAGAAATATTGTCGAAAATTTTATTCTATAGAAAATATTGTCAAATATTTTATTTATAGAAAATTTTTTCAAAATTTATTTGTATTGAAAAATTTAATTTCTTAAAATAAAAATTTATTTCTATAGATTTTTTTTAAATTTTATTTCTATAGAAAATTTTGTTAAAATTTTATTTCTATAGAAAATTTTGTCAAAATTTTATTTCTATAGAAAATTTTGTCAAAATTTTATTTCTATAAAAATAATGTCAAATTTTATTTCGTAATTAGAAAATTTTGACAATTTTATTTCTATAGAAATTTTTTTTTCTTTATATTTATTTTCCCAGACAGAATTTTATATTATATAAAAAAGCTTAAGTCAAAATTTTATTTCTATAGGAAAACATTGTGTCAAAATTTATTTCTATATAAAATTTTGGGTAATTACTTGATCTCTGAGTAGGTATGTTGTTGTGTCTTGTGTGTTAGATCTATTGATTTGTTTTCGGGTGTAGTGTAGTGTTTGAGTTTGTTTATGTGTTATTTGGGTATGTATGTTGCAATTTTTTTGTTGGGTTTGTTGTTTGTGTATTTTTTTTTGGTATTGTTTGTTAGATTTTATGTGTTTTGTTTTTTGAAAAATTTTTATTTAATTTAATTAATTTATTTTTTTTGTTTTTTAGGAAATTTTGTCAAAATTTTATTTCTAAAGAAAATTTTGTCAAAATTTTAGTTTTTATAGAAAATTTTGTCAAAAATTTATTTCCACAGATAGAAAAATTTGAATTTTATCGAAAATGTTAGTTTATAGAATTTTTTCACCATTTTATTTCTTATATGAAAAATTTTTACGATATTTTGTTTCTATAAAAAAACATTTTTTAAATTTATTTCTACAAGAAAATTTTGTCATAAATTGTAATTTCTATAGAAAATTTTTTTAAAGTTTTTGTCTATAGAAAATTTTGTCAGACATTTTATTCACAAAAATTTGGGAAACGTAATATTACCATAGCCAGTTAAGGCCCAAGCAAAGCGATTATGAAAAGGGGACATTCAACAAAATTAAACCAATGGAACTATATTACATACAATTTCTTAGAAACTCCAAACCACATGTACTATGCAAATGCCACCAAATGCATATACTCCCCCACTTGTATAGGGTGACAAAAACTTAACCCACCCAGATTAGAAATCAAGTAAAAAAGGTGGTCGCTCCTTCACCCATCCAAAGAATTCACTCCAAATTTCTTTGCTAACAATCCATGATTTCTAAATATTCCAAGAAAAGACACAAAAAAATCTTTCATTTGCCTCATTCATGGCTCATCAATATTTCAATGTGTCAATAAAATTAATAAATTTTTTGAAAGAATTTAATTTCCGAACACACAAAGGCGTAACACTAAAGATTTATTGGCTTTTAATTACAACACAGCAGCAGATTATATGTGTGTGGAGGACAAGGCGGCGGCCAATGGCAATTGTTGTGGAATATTTTGAAGTAAGGGAATAATTTTCCAAATATTCGTTTAAAGATTTAGGAATTCCTCTATTGGCTATGAAAGCTGCATGGAGGTATTTATGATAAATTGTTTGAATTCCCTGTCGCTAGATGGGAATTGCGTTGTTGCACCATTATGTGGGAATGTGAACTAAATATTTTATTTGGTTACGAAATTTGTTTGCTTCCAAGAGGGAATCACGGTAATTTTCTCTGAGATTTTAATTTTCCAGTTTTTTCGGTCAGTGCGAAGTGACCTAATTATAATGGATTTTATAGATAAAACAAAATTTTAGGCGTGTTCCTTTATTTAAAGAAATTCGCATAAATTTTTGATACTTAATTTTGCTATTGAAGAAAGAAAAAATTAAAAAATCCATAAAATCGATTACCTGCCTAGTTCATGAAACACAAAGTCGACTCGACTTCGAAGACGAATCTGTATGTATCCTAAAATAACTTTAGATAAAGGGTGATTCTTTTGAGGTTAGGATTTTCATGCATTAGTATTTGAACAGATCCACGTGGGATTTCAGACATGGTGTCAAAGAGAAAAAGATGCTCAGTAATGCTTTGACATTTCAGATCCGTGAATAGACTTACGTATCTGCCACAACGTCGAATTTTCAGTGAATGGGCCCATAGAAAAAGTTGCAGAAAAACCGTTTTTTATGACAAATTTGTTCAGCGATGAGGCTCATTTCTGGTTGAAATGGCTACGCTAATAAGCAAAATTGTCGCATTTGGAGTCGAAGAGCAACAAAGAAGCCGTTTTCAAGAACTGCCCATGCATCCGAAAAATGCACTGTTTGGTGTGGTTTGTTAACGCGGTGAATCATTGGACCAGTATTTTTTCAAAGATGCTGATTGGACGCAACGTTACGGTGATGGCGATTCGCTATCGTTCATGCTAACAAACTTTTTGTTTTCCAAAAATGGAAGAACTGAACTTGGTTGAACATGTTGGTTTCATACAAGATGGCGCCTACAATGCCTACACAGCTGGATTCTATGGCGCATTTTGAGGGAATAACTTCGGAGAAACAATTCATCTCAAGAACATGGACCGGTAAGTTGGGCCACCAAGATCAATGCGATTTGACGCCTTTAGACTATTTTTTGTGGGGCTAACTGTCATCTAAAGTCTACAGAAAATAAGCACAGCAACTATTCCAGCTTTGGAAAGACAGACATTTCCGAAGAAATTCGGCTATTCCCGGCCCGAAATGCTCGAAAAAGTTTGCCCAAAATTGGACCTTTCGCGATGGACCACCTAAGACGCAGCGCGCGGTCAACATTTAAATGAAATTATCTTCAAAGCTAAAATGTCATGGACCAATCTAAACGTTTAAATAAATAACGCGATGAGATTTTGCAAAATTTTAATGCGTTTTTTTTTAAAGTTATCAAGCTTTAAAAAATCACCCTTTACATTTGCTAGAAAATCCTGAAATTTGTCATGAACTCAATTATTTATGATTTTACTATCGAACACCGAAACAATTAGGATTGCACAGACCTGTTTTCGGAATATCAATAATGGCGTTTTTCAACCGAATCGTTCGTGTCGAAGGGAAGAATTCCAAACAGGCATATTTAATAAGTAATTCTAAATTAATTTATGACAATAAATTTTCTTATTAAATTAATTTAATTTTTAATGATAAATTTTAATTAAAATTGTTTGTAGTATAATTTAATTTAAGTAGCCTAACCTAAGTCTAAATAATCTTATTGTAATTTAATCTCGGGGAAAATTAGTTTATCTGTACTCACACTACGAATATGTTTGCTTCCAAGAGAAATCGCAGGAATTTCCTCCGAGATTTTTATTTCTTTTTTTCAGCGGTGACTTAATTATAAGCTTTTAACAATAAACAAATTGTAGCATTTTTCTCTTTAATTAAAGCAAAATTCCATAAAATTAAATTTAAAGAGAAAAAGAAAAAAAAAGAATCATTAAAATTAAAATTGGAATTTCAAATTGGTAAATTTTAGTTAAGTATGGTTATACTGTAGTAATTCAAATTCTCATAATTTATTGTAATTTAATTCGGGGAAACTTAATTATTGTACGCACTACCATAGGTTACGAAATTTTTGTTATCCAAGGAAAAAGTCATAGGAATTTGTCTGATATTTTATTTTTCCATTTGGTTCAGCGGCGCTAACGCTAATTATAATGGATCTTATAATATACAAATTTGTAATTTAACTCCGGGGAAATTTAATTTATCTGGCACCACTCACAAATTACGAAAATGTTTGTTTCAGGAGAAATCCAGGAATTTCCTGAGATTCTTAATTTCCCATTTTAATTTAAAATGGTGTCCTAATTTGCCAATGGATTTTAATAATCAAATTGTAGCATTTTTCTTTATTAAAGAAAATTCCATAAAAAACTTAGATTACTCTAAATTCACTAATGGTGTTGAGAAAGAAACAAATTAAACAAGTATTATGCCGTAGTTCGACCAGGCCGAATATTATGTACGCTCTACCCAATGGATTGCGTAGAAACTCTTAGAAGATCCATCACAACGAATTACTTGGGTTGTGGTATCTTACAATTTAACATCGTTTTTCTAAATTGTGAGTTTAGTCCGTATGTATATATTAGAAAAAAAGTAGTGTATATGTAAGTCAATAATTACGCTCGATATGGACTTGACGGTAGTAGAGAGAATTGAAATATGGGGGTCGCTTATATGGGGTTTACTTATATTGATATGGACAATTTTGTGTGATTGGGATCGATTTATCTGACGGCTATATATAACTATAGACCGATATCGACCCTAGTACATGGTTGTTAACGGATTTACACCAATGTAATTTCAACTGACTCGGGGATGAATTTTGCTCCTCCAAGAGGTTTGCCAAACCAAATTCTCGGGATCGGTTTTATATGCGGCGGCCTATATATGATGTAATGCGACTGATGGGAACTTTGGTACTGCGTATGGTTTAAAATCATATAGTAAAACCACGTACCAATTTCAATTCAAGATCGGATGAATTTGCTTCTCCAAAAGGCACGCGGAGCTCAAATTTCTGGGGCATCGGTTTATATGGGGCTATCATAAATTTATGACTGATATGAACCAATTCAGCATGTTGGTTGGTTACCAATATAAATGGGTGATACGGCGTCAAAATTTGGGTCAAGAGGGAAAGACGCGTGTAAATCGGCTGAAATCGTTTATTTTAAAAAAATCAATTAAAATTTCTTTTTCAAGTTCAATTAGTGATAAAATTCAGGAAAAAATATTCAGTTAGGCTTTCGCTTTTCGAAAATCCAATTGCCGGGCTCAACGCTTGACACCTGCCAATCCAGATTTTTAACAGCCAACCTTGTCTCACCTTCTTCGCACGCAGAAAGCAAGTTTGGCCTTTGAACTCTCTCTTCGTCCTTAGCATTTTTTGGGTCTTCTTTAAAGGTTCCGCCTGACAATAGCCCAGTATTTCTCATTGGGCGGAGCTCTGGCGTGTGGGAGGTTCTTGTCCTTGAGGGAACCACCTGCACGTTGTTTGGCGGCGTACCACTCATGGCCGTTTTTAACGTAATGCAATGCCAAAATCCGGCCAAACAGTACGGAACCAACCGCTGTTCTTCAGGAAAGACAGCAGACGTTTTATTCAAACACACTTTCCCAAACGTAAATTTCTTGTTGACAGTCCGGAAGCTATGACAATAATGCTGCATTTCAAAGCCAAACAGGTACCAGATGGCTTCCAAACCAGATATTCTTTGCGACTTTGACAGTTTTATGTGCTTGAAAATATCTGCTACCTTTCCCCTCCTTTTTGCCGTATAAAACTTCTGTCCCCGGAAGCTGCTTGTAGTCGGTCTTTGACGTAGGTTTCGTCGTCCATTACCACGCAGTCAAACTTCGTCACAATCGTCGTGTACAGCCTCCGGGATCGCGCATTTGGCCGTCGTATTTGTTTATCATCGCGATTTGGAGTCACTACCTTTTCTTGTAACTCGATAGTCCGCTCGTTTTTTGGCTCGATGCAACGGTTATAGACGATACACCCAGCTTATTTGCGGGCATCTCGGAGGGAGAGGTTAGGGTTCGTGAAAACTGACCGGCAACTGCTCTTTGTCGTAGCGCTTCGCGTTTCGATTCCGATCCAGCTGGCTCGTGACGTTCCCAAACACTTTAATTAACATTTGTAACGTTGATTTGGCAAACCTTTTAGCGAATTTTGCCAGCTTTGCGTGCGAGTAGCCTCGGATTTTCGCCCATGCGCGATGCAAAAATTTGATACGCTGCTTTCTTGCTTGGACGGGCATTTTGACAAACTTGAAAAGTGAATTCCAAGATCAAAATAGGAGCAACATTCTACTACACACACACACCTTCAAAATAGGCGGTATTCAGGTTTTTTAAAATGCAAAATTGAACAGAAGTCAGTCTTACTATGACCAAATTTTGACCGTATCTCACCCTTGTAATTAGTCATTCGTGATACCACATTGGTGAACTCTCTCTTATCCTGAGTGCTGCCCGATCCCCATGTTACGCTCAATGACAAGGGATCTCCTTTTTATACCGAGTCCCGAACGGCGTTCCACTTAGAGAAGCTTTTAAAACCCTCATGAAAATGTCACCAAGCATTACTGAGGTGGGATAAATCACCACGCGCTTGAAAAACTTTTTTGGTGTTCGGTAGAAGCAGGAATCGAAACCCACAGACCTTTTGTAGCGAGGTGGCAATGCTAAACCCATTGCACCACGGTGGCTTCCCAAGGCGCCATATACTAGCACAATGTACAAAATTCAACTGACTCCGGATGAAAAATTTGCTTCCTCCTAAGAAGGTTCCAAAAACCAAATCTCGGGATCGTTTTATATGGGGGCTATATGTGATTATGGACTATATGGACTACTTTTGGAATGGTGTTAAATATTCATATAGTAAAAACCACGTACCAAAAATTTAAATCAGATCGGATGAATTTTGCTTCTCGCAAAAGGCACCGGAGTCAAATCTGTGGATCGGTTTTATATGGGGCTATATATAATTATGAACTGATATGAACCAAGTTTGCATGGGTGTGTTGAGGGCCATATATTAACACCAACGTACCAAATTGAACTGAATCAGGAGGATTTTGGTCCTTCCCAAAGAGGCTCCGGAGGTCAAATCTGGTGATCGTTTATATGGGGCTATATATATTTATGCAGCGATGTGGACGCAATTTTTGCATGGTCATTAAGAGACGCATATACTATACACCAATGTACCAAATTTCAGCACGGATTGGATGAAATTTTCTTCTATAAGAGGCTCCGCAAGCCAAAATCTGGGGATCGGTTTATATGGGGGCTATGTATAAATATGGACCGATTGATGTCGGACCAATTTTTGCATGGTTGTTAGAGACCATATACTAACACCATGTACGCAAATTTTCAGCTCGCTTCTCTTCTCTCTTCAAGCTCCTCTAGAGGTCTGCAAGCCAAATTTGGGGTCCGTTATATGGGGGCTATACGTAAAAGTGGACCGAATGCCATTTTGCAATACCATCTGACGCTAACATCAATAACAATCTACTTGTGCCAGTTTTTCAGATAGCTGTGTTCGTTCGGAAGTTAGCAGTGATTTCAAACAAGACGGACGGACATGCACAGATCGACTCAGAATTTCACCACGACCCGATATATATACTTTATGGGGTCTAAAGGAATATTTCGAATGTGTACAAACGGAATGGACAAATTAATATACCCGATGGTGGAGAGTAAATACAAATCAAAAATCAAATAATTTAATAGCAATTTCTCACTTAACTAAATTAATATGTTGTTGTGTGTGATTTAATCCTATTGTTTGCTATAGGTCGCTGTTGGTACTGTGTCAGCTTGTATCAGTTCAAGGAGACGTATGGCAACTAAGATGAGATTGTATCACAGTGATTGGTAAGTGAGTGCGGTAGGGTTTAGCAGGGGAGCCAAAAGCGTGACGAGACGTCAGTCACTGCCATCAATCAA
>PGFW01003699.1:10210-22697 GCA_003123925.1 Haematobia irritans
AAATTTTATTTCTTTAGAAGATTTTGCCAACATTTTACTTATATAGAAAATTTGTGCAGCACCTGTTTATTGAAGATAACTACTATAAATCTGTCAAAACATCGGGAATAGTACCAATCTTGTATTTTCAAAAAAAAAAAAGAAGTGGAAATCAATATCTTACTACCATAGGGAAGCCTCTCGGGCTCGTCTATTGTCCATACAATTAAACGTATTTATCCAAGATCACAGCACATCCTACAATGGTAATACGATTACCCTATACACCCTAATATCGGTGTCCTTACTTTGGATGGATAGAAAAGCGACAAGAAAAATAAAAGTGGAACATGTCGGACTCCATTGCAGAAAATTGGGGAGAACAATTTTACGAAAATTGCTTGGCATAAACTCCTCAACCTCACATAAATCTACACACACACACACAGAAAACATTTTTGATGTGTGTTCAAGTACTCACTACATACACACAGTGGATTCAAGCAAGCACTTTAATCCCAAAGATACATTACAATTATGAATCTGCTCTGCTTCATTCACTAAACGATAACAAGAAGAAGAAAAACACACAAATGCAACAACAACAATAACAGAAATAACAAGACTAAGAGAAAGTAAGTAAGTGCTCAAAAGGAAATCTATTTACTCTGAATCGAATAGAGAGAGAGAGAGAGAGTGAGAGAGAGAGGGAGAGAAAGCGAGAGACTATAACTACTTATGTCTCTTTCTTATCATTCACTCAATCTCAATCGACTTTAGAGGGGGCATTATAGCGCACGCGCCTTTCCACATATACAAGGGGGTCATATCACTCATTGAGATATCTGCATTTATATGTGATGGTCGCCGTAGTTCTTATTGCAGCAAAAATGTCTTTTATTGTTGTTTTTCTTGTCGGAAAAATCATTTAAGTTGACGAAAATTTATTGCCGATGGCAGAGCGCAATGAGCATACAAAACTCACACACACACACATATCCATACCCATAAACATTTGACTGTCACATGTACATATATTTTGTCTCCCCTATATTACGCTGCGTTGTTGTGCTGCCCATGTTGTTGTCGTTATTGTTGCTGTTTTGTGTCTTGTGTTGCACGAACAATTTAATATCGCTTCCAATTTGCGGTTTATATGCTTGATATCATTTTTGATGCCATAAATGCCTTTTTTTCACCCAGTTCCTTTTCTTTTTGCAGTCACTATGTCCACTCGTATGGAGTGTATGTGTTTGTGTCTGTGTGTTTGAATATAGGAAGGCATGCATGCAGCATTGTGTGTTGGGCTCCTCCATTTTCTTTTATTGCTGCTAATGATGCAGTTTGAATATTATACGGGATTAACTTTTGTCAAGTAATTGATCAGAAAAGTCCAATGTATTAGCGATAGTTATACACAGCGGGTCAAATATCTAAGGTTTAGCTTCAATGTTTAAAAATTTCAAAGGTGGATATCTATACTAAAAAAAATATTTACGTGATATTAAAGATTTCTTTATAATTTATAATAATTAAATTTAAATTAAAATAAAGTTTACAATCCTTCTTCAAAAAATTTGGTTCAATTCAAATATAGGACAACAAATTTTGTAAATTTGCGTCCCACCGTTAAAGTCGCATGTCTTCGAACTAAGCGCGAATTTCCTTAAAATAAAGAAACTCATTTTTGATTAAAAGAAATTGTATTTAAATTACTGAAATAGAGAAACTTTTTAGAATTTGAGATAAAAACGCTTCAAATATAGCTAAAGTCTTATTTGAAGGATTTTGGCGTCCTTTGGTTTAAAAAAGTTTTTTTTTGGAATTAAGATAAACTTTTTTTACTTTGAAGTACCTCGTTAAATTTGGACTTTTAAACTGGCATTTGTTTTGTATCATCTGAAAAAAAAAAGCATAACTCGTCCAAGATTTTTGTCTGTTACTGTTAAAATTTGGTATTGCGAGTTCCGACCCAAAGAAGCGGAGAATACAAGTGAGGATACTTTAAAGAGACGCAATTCTGCTTTAAAATTTTATGGTTTTTGTGTACTTGCTTCTAGGAAGAAAATTTAAAATTTTTCTTTTTTTTCAGCTTTTTTCTTCATATGCTATCAAAGTCCTTTAAAAAGCAGTTAACTGTACTTTATTTTCCAAAATGAAGACTGTCGACTTCTCACAGAAATTAATGCTATGTTTTCAATAATGAAAAACGTCTTTAAAATAAAGTGTCTGAAAAATATTTTTTGAACGAATTTTTTGCTTTTGTAGTTAAGATGCAAAAAAGCAACAAAAATTTAAAAAATAAATTTCATTAATTTTTAAAGAATTTTTATGTATTATTAATAGTCAAGTTTACTAGCCCAAGAATTTTCTTTTATGTTATGATACCCACTTTTAAGTTAAGTTCACATATATTTTATATTTTTTTTTTCAAGTGTACTCAAAGTACTTGAACTGCAAGGCAACGTAACAATTTATAACGATAATTTCCAAACAGAAGATTGGGTTTCAATCCCAGAGTGGATGCATCTGAGGTACGTCCAGTCCCTCTTTCGACTTTTTGGAAAGTTAACTGTAACTTTGTAATTTAATAGAGATTGTTTTGTGAGCAAATTGTGAAATATAGGCATTGTCGGAAACTAGAATTGAAAGTTTACATTAACAGGGCTATTAACATTTCGAGATTGAAGTGTACACTCAATTCAAGTGTTGGTTTTGATCGCTGAGCAAAAGAAGCGGCTTCTTTAAAATAAAGGACAATTTTTAGCGTACCTATCTAGCTTTTATAGTCTATGTTAAGGATCAATAAAATTAAAAGCAAACAGATCCTCATGTATGCGAATTTTCATTCTCTGTGCGATACACATAAGCTATTCACGTAGAAAAACGAATGACAGTTTAAAAATGCCAAATATAAGGGATACTGTCTATTTTTAGTTCCAAAAAAAAAAACTTTATAACCAAAGATGCATGAAATCCTCAAAATAAATCGTTAGCTTATATTTTGAAGCGTTTTTACTTAAATTCTAAGAAATTCAATAGTTTTTGAAACGATTTTTTTGCTTGTAGTTAAGATGCAAAAAAGACAACAATTTGAAAAATAATTTTCATATAATTTTAAAGATATTTTTATGTATTATTAAAAGTCATAGGTTGAGCCTTAGCACCAAGAATTAGTTCATTACTGTTATGATACCCCCTTTTAAATTAAGTTTCACTTAATTATAAGGACAACACGACCGTCTTGAAAAGTTTATCGACTTTTGGGCAAGGAATAAAGACTTTATATTAAGAGAAATGCGTCATCTACGTCTAAGCAAAATTTGCATTCGTATTTTCAAGGACAATGAAATCTTTGGCATACCATAATATTATTCTTTTCAATGTAACTCAAAGTCTTAACTCAGGCAACGGTAACAAATTTATATACGATAATTCCAACGAAATTTGGTTTCAATCCCAGTAGGGATGCCTCTGAGGTACGATCAGTCCTCTTTCTACTTGTACATTTGTAATAGAGATTTTGTGAGCAAATTGTGAAAAAGACTTAAGAATTCATTATACTTAACAGGGCTATTACATTTTTCGAGAAATTGAAGTGTAAACTCATTCAGATGTTGGTATTGATTTCCGAGCAAAAAAGATGCGGCTATCTTTAAAATAAGAGGACAATTTTAGCGACCTATCTACTTTTTAAATCTATGTTAGGATCAAATAAAATAAAGCAAACAGATCTCAATGTATCGAAATTTTTCAATTCTTCTTCGTCTGCGAATACTTAATAATAAAGCTTATTCACGTAAGAAACAATATGACAAAAGTTTAAAAATCCAACATAATAAGGGATACTCTATTTTCTTAGATCAAAAAAACTTGAAACCAAAAGATGCTAAATCCTCAAAAATAAATAAATTACTTATATTTGAAGCGTTTTATCTTATAATTAAAAATCAATGTATTTCAGTTATTTTTTAGGATGATATTCTGTTAAATGCAAAATGTTTTTCTTTATTAAGTAAGATTTTGCCATTCAGTCAAGACATGTGACTTTAGAAGAGGGAGTAAATTTGTCGAAATAATGTGTCCTAAAATTTAACTGAAAATGAAATTTTGAAGCTAAGATTATAAAATTTATATTTAACTAAGATTTTCATTGATTTTCAAGAAACTTGACGGCATCCTAAAAAATTTATGTTGGCCGCTTAATCTTTAATATCACGTAAATTAATTTTTCGTCTAGTGTACTCCTAAAGAGGTTTTGTAGTCACCGAAATAAGCTTAGTACCTCCAGGGTTTCCCCGGTAACACTCTAGAGAAGGAATATCATCACCAAACCTATATCTAGAGCAAAATATAATATTGGACGACAATAACATGGAAGATGATTTGACGGCAAAAATGATGTTTTCGTCGTCAAACTTGTTCATGGGTTGCTAAAATAAGATACATCAATTTCCAAAAAATAACATGATTGCGAACAAGTATGATTACTTGGTTTGCCAGATAAAAATAACATACTGCTTTTGAAAACAGTTCTTGAGCTGAGTCACATCTTCTCTAGGATGTAAGGTCCTCCTATGCATTTTTTATGGACAATATCTAATGGAAGATTTTTAGTTATCGGGAACTGCCTGGTGGGTGTCTCTGTTTTCCACGGCTTCTTGTTACTAGCTTTTATTGATTGTTAATGTCTCAGTATAAGCAGTAGTTATTGCTTGTATTCGGGTCGATAAATGTACTACGAGTTTCCAAATAAAAATTAAAAAAATAAAAATTGAGACACGCAATTCTTAGCATTGCAAGATTAAGGAGGAGAGCTCCTCCTAAAGACCGTTTTTATTAATCCTTAATGGATCCGAAATATGTCAAGCCTCTACAAGTTCAAATTTGCTCGGTTTCCTTGGTCCAACGTTTTGTAATTTCGCAGAATAGTCCATCTTCTGTAAACTTCCTAATAAGCCTTCTCTAATTTGTCGAATTTACTTTTACAGCACACATTCGTTTAGTGTCTTCTTCTGGCAATTCTAAGCTTGATGACTTATGTCATTTTACGAAAAATGGGAATTATATCGTAGGAAGGCATTACACATACACACCGCAAACATTACCATTACATACAAATTCTCATTGGATAAAGGAAATCTACTTTGTTGTTTAACTGAACTACAAAAAAACGAAAATTGTGTAGAAATGGTACTGTGGGACTTTCAATTGCAATTTGATTATGTACTACAGTTATCTCCTTTCACTGGCCTTAGTTTCATCTAAGGCTGTTACGTTATTGTACTCTATTCTATGAAATTATACGAGTATATAGTAAAACAAATCCCGTAGTCGTAAGTGCCAACGCAAACATTTTCTAATTCTAGAATAAATAAGGTGGCTGGCCGATCGATATTATGGGATGCACTGGAGAAAAAAACATTATCTAATATTACGAAGCGTGGGGAATTTCTTTCTATATTTTAAAAGTGCTTTCAGATATTAATGACTAAGTATCCGAATTTTTTGTCTAACGAAAATGACTTTTAAACGTCCCCAAAATTCAAATTAATGGAAGAGATTGCGATTAAAGAGGAATAAAACCAGGAAATAGACATTAAATAAACACTAGCTTCAATTGAGGAGAATAAGTTAAAATATAAAGGGGAAGAACAGAGATTGTCAAATAATGCAAAATTAGGCTGACTCAGAACTCTTACAAGAAGTTCGGTGACTTTTAAAATTCGAAAATGACGAAATAATAAATTTTGTTCAATAATTTATTTCTATAGAAAAATTTTTTGTCAAAATTTTATTTCTATACGGAAAAATTTTGAGAGAAATTTTTATTTCTATAGAAAATTTTGTCAGAATTTTTATTTCTATCAAAATTTTGCAAAATTTATTTCTATGGAATATTTTGTCAACATTTTATATCTAAAAAACTTTTCAAAAATTTGTTTTATAAAAAAACTTATTTCTCATATTCTTCTCAAATTTTATTTCTTTAAAAATTTTGTCAAAGATTTATTTCTATAAAATTTTGTTTAAAATTTTATTTAGTATTCCAAATTGTTCTCAAAATAGTAATTTTTTACTGATCTCACTGCTTAAAGAACGAACTTGTAGCGTTAAAAATGACTCAAAATTTTCCTAATACCTCTAAATAAATATTTTATCGACTGATGAATCACAAAATGGATTTTTTCGAAATGCTTAAAAGAATTTATCAAAATATTTCCATATTTTATGTCATACCTGTGAACCAAATGCATTCGAGATGTACAATAATTTTGGTCCACAAAGTGTGTTGAGAGGGTGATATACATGAGCCGCGTCCGGACCTTGGGAACTTTTCTTTAACTTGTCTATAAATACAATATACTGAAGACTGTAGATATCCTGCTTATGATTGTGACTGGATATTTATACCATTATTTTATTTATTAAACATAGGAACGCGACATTTGCCTGTTAAATTTGAAATAAGAGTTCAATTGGCATCAAATTGTGAAAATTTAAGATTTTTTTGCACACATAAATAAATCGATAATGGTATATCGATCCAATTTATGGGTCCTCCTCCACAATATGAACTATACAGAATTAGTGGTGTTAAAAGATATCTATTTATATTTAAACGGAGTCCGAGTCTGATGTAAATGCTAGAGTCGTGAGTCACAGCTAAATTGGATGTAACTCCACCGTCCGCTGGTTCAAGAGCATCATGGTGTACTTTTTCACGACGCGACATGCAGGCATTTTTGGTCAGCAAAAAATATTCTTCTCGTCATGCTTTCCGACATCAAGATGCAATAATTTCCGAGAAGTGAAGATTGGTTCCGACAAAAATATTCTACATGTTTACCGTGAAAAAGTAACATTTTGGCTCTTGGAACGCATTATTTCTTTAGAAAATTGTGTCAAAAATTTTTACTTCTTTAGAAAATTTTTTGTCAAGATTCTTTTATTTCTATAGTGAAAATTTTGTCCAAAATTTTAAATTTTTTATATACTGAAAATTTTGTCAAAATTTATTCTATGATGAAAATTTTCACACATTTTATTGTATATGAATATTTTTGTCAAATTGCTGAATTTTATTCTATTAGAAATTTCCAATAAAATTTTTATTATAGTAAAATTTGTCTAATATTTTATTATCATATAAGAAAATTTTGCTGGGTCAATTTTTCATATTTATCGAGAAATCCAAATTTTTTAGATAAAATTTATTCAATAAAATTGTTGTCCAAAATTTTATATTTATAATAGAAAACTTTCACAGCATTTTATTTCTATAGAAACATTTCTGAGAAATTTTATTTTCTATAGTATGTAAAATTTTCATTTAAAGAGATATTTATTATATTTTATGGATAGGGATAAATTTTTCAAAGATTATTATTTCTATAGGAAAATGTTTTAACCCGTAAAATTTTTATTCTATAGAAATTTTTGTCACAAATTTTTTTTTTATGGAATATTTTTGTCAAGTCATTTATTTAAATGGATGATAATTTATCAACAATTTTATATCTTATAGAAATTTTTTCAAATGTTGTTTATATAATTAAAATTTTCGATCAAATTTGTTATTTCATTGAAAATTTTGCAAGTATTTTATTTTATAAGAAAATTTTATTTGCATAGAAAATTTTCAATTTTTCTATAGATATTAATTTTGTCAAAAATTTATTTGCTATATAAAATTTTGGGTCAAAAATTTATTTCTAATATGAAAATTTTGTCAAAATTTTCATTTCTATATGCAAAATTTTGAGTAGAAATTTTATTTCTATGAAAATTTTGTCCAAAAATTTTATTTCTATAGAAAATTTTGTAAAATTTTTATTTCTATAGAAAAAATCTTTGCAAAAATTTTTCATTTCTGTGGAATATTTTGTCAACATTTTATATCTACTAAAAACTTTTTCAAAAAAATTTTTTTTATAAAAAAATCTCTCCAAATTTTTATTTCTTTAAAAAAGTTTGCTCAAAATTGTATTTCTATGGAAAATTTGTTAAAATTTTATTTCTTATTCCAAATTTTCTCAAAAATGGTAGTTTTTTTACTGATCTCACTGCTAAGACGAAACTTGTAAACGTTAAAAATGACTCAAATTTTCCTATACCTCTAAAAATATTTATCGAACGATGAATCAAAAAATGATTCTTTTCGAAATTGGCTTAAAAAATTATAAATATTTCCCATGTTTATTCATACCCTTGTGGCTCAAGGCCTATTTGAGATGGTACAATAATTTTTTGGTCCACAAATGTGTTGAAGGGTATAATACAAATGAGCCGCTCCGACCTTGAACTTCCTTTACTTGTCTATAAATAACATATACTCAGAAGACTGTAGATATCTGCTTATATTGTGAATGGATATTTATACATATAATTAATTTTATTTATTAAACCATAGGACGACCCCCCCCGGCCTCCCCCAAAAAAAAAAAAAAAAAAATTTTGTTTGGGGTAGGGGGGGGCCGCCCGCGCCCGCCCCCCGCCCCCCCCTTTTTTGTTTTTGTTTTGTATCAAATGATTTGTTGGTGTGTGGGTGTTGGGGGGTGGGGGGGGGGGGGGGGGGGGGGGGGGGGGGGGGGGGGGGGGGGGGGAGAAAAAAAAAAAAGGGGTTGATTTGGGAGTAAGGAGAATTTTTGTTTAGTAAAGTGTGGGAAAAAGAAAGAAAAAGTTCAATTTGAACGTCAAATTTGAGAATTAAGATGTTTTTGCACACATAAATAATCGATAATTATATCATCCATGTTATGGTACCTCCACAAATAAATACAAATTAGTGGTGTTAAAATGCAGATTTATTATATTAACCGGTAGTCGAGTCTGATGTAAAATGCTGGAAGTCCGGAGTCAAAGCTTAAAATTGCGCTGAACTCCACCGTCACTGCTTGGTTTTCAGAGAGCACCAAATGTTACTTTTCACAGGAGCGAATCATGCAAGCAATTTGTGGTCACAATATTCTTTTCCGTAACATGCTTTCCGCAATCCAGATGCAATAATGTCCGAGAAGTGAATGTTTCCGACAACATTCTACATGTTTATACCGTGAAGAAGTAACAATTTGCTCTTAGGAACATTATTTTCTTTAGAAAATTGTGTCAAAATTTTATTTCTTTAGAAAATTTTGTCAAGATTTTATTTCATAAATTAAATTTGTCAAAATTTTTAATTCTAATGGATATTGTCAACATTTTAATTTATATGGAATATTTGTCAACATTTTATATCTATGAAAAATTTTCTCAAATAATTTCTTATAAAAAATTTTCTCAAATTTTTATTTCTATAGAAAATTTTGTCAATATTTTAATTGTCAATAGAAAATTTATTTCAAATAGAAATTTTTGTCAATTTATTTATATAGAAATTTCAAAATTTAATTTCTATAGACAATTTTTCAAAAATGTTTATTTACTATAGAAAATTTGTGTCAAAATTTTTTTTTTTAATATCTTATAGAAATTTTGTCAAAATTTTATATCTATAGAATTTTGTTCAATTTTTATGTTCTATGGAATTTTTGTCAACATTTATTATTTATATGGAATATTTTATTCAACATTTATATCTATGAAAAATTTCTCAAAATTTGCTTTTATAAAAAATTTCTCAAATTTTTATTTCTATAGAAAATTTTGTCAAAATTTTATTTCAAATAGAAAATTTTGTCAACTATTTTATTTTCTATAGAAAATTTGTCAAAAATTTTATTTCTATAGAATTTTCAAATTTTATTTCTATAGAAAATTTTGTCAATTTATTTCTAATAGAAAATTTGTCAAAATTATAATTTTTATGGAATTTTTGTCAAACATTTATTTCTATAGAAAATTTTGTCAAAATTTTTATTTCCTATGGATAATTTTGTCAACATTTTTATTTCTTGGAATATTATTGTCACCATTTTTATATCTATAAAAACTTTTTCAAAAAATTTGTTTTATAAAAATCTGTTCAAATTTATTTCTTAAAAACTTGTTCAAAAATTTTATTCTATAAAAATTTGTTAAAATTTTATTTCTATTCCAAATTTTCTCAAAATAGTATTTTTTACTGATGCTCACTGCTAAGACGAAAACTTGTACGTTAAAAATGACTCAAATTTTCCTATACCTCTAATAAATATTTATCGACTGATGAATCAAAAATGGATTTTTTCGAAATTGCTTAAAAAATTATAAATATTTCCCATATATATTCATACTTGTGCCAAGCATTTTGAATGTATCATCAAATTTTTGGTCTATCCACAAGTATAGTACAACGATTCCGCGTATCCGTTCATGTGCTGTGTAGTCCCAATAAAGAACTCCCGAAATCTAAGTATTCTCCAGATAAAATTAAAGAGATTAAGTCCAAATTTTTATAGTCGATATTGTTGCTGTGGCCTCCTATAGATTTGGTCCTCCGATCTAACTTGTTCAGCGCATTTCAGGCATCACTAGTCTAACGAAGTATACATTTCGAAGTATATTAAAATTTGCGCATAATTTGTTTGCCTGGATTATGAATATGTAAAAGTTTTGTGTTCGTTTGTTGTTTTTATTTATAACGAATGAGACAAAGAGAGAGAACGTTTGACAGAATATAAGGCGTAATAAAGAGATAACACGATACACATACACAGAGTTCCAACACTCAACATTCTAATACTGAAAGTGGCCGTGATCATGGGAGAATTTCCAATTTCATTCGGTCCTCTGTTCGTACCTCTTAAAAGTGTTTTGCTAAATCGTGTCAGTAAGAAGAAAGAAAAATGAGGGAAGTTTCAACATGAGCTTGTAGTATAGTTCTGGAGAATATGGGTGTGATGCTTACTTGTAGGTATGGAGAAGTCTTTTGTAAGTTAGCAATAGCTGAGTATACACAAACCACTCTCACACTAATAAGCGGCAACTTAGAATTTTGCTCATTTACCAGAAAATTGTAAAGTAGTCATAAAAGTTTTTACAATTTTTTCATAATTTTTTCCGTGTGCCTTTCCTCACTTACTCTTTGCTTGTATAAGCGCAATCCCAAATTCACATCCTGTCCTCTGAAATGGCTATCCCATTTTACTATAATATTAACACTAAATGGAGAGACATGATTAAATGTTTGGGATTCCCTCTAGTCCAACTCCACCATCATGCCCAGTGCATAGTCGAGAAGTTTGTTCTTCATTAAATTAGTTTAAACACTTACATGAACATGGTGTGAAAGATTTTCCTTATAGCCTATATTGTGCCCTTGCTGGATGTATACGTTCATTTTTCTCGTCGTTTTTGTTGCCAATCGAGACATTTTTCGCACTCACTTTTAAATTGTGTCCCTATCTGATGATATGATTACTTTGACAGGGTTGTGCATAATGGAATCATGAAAAAAATATATTTCTGAATCGTATCTACTACACCGTAAAATTGATAATAAATTTTGCCTTAGCATAGAAAAAAAATTGAAAATTGGTTCTTAAGGCACACAAAATGTCTCTAACTCATACGATGTCTTTATTGTAAACCAAACGGAAACATTATTTAATTCCAAGTTTTTATAATCGCTTTTATCATATATTTAATGGGTAATTTTGACCTTTACGTACCGTTTACGTACTTTTTCTACATTTACGACGCGTATGTTTACAATTTTGAACAGAAGTCGCAAAAACCTAAAAAAGCTTGAACAGGACCATACTCTTCGACTTTCGTTGATATAAAAAATTCATTGATCGAACTCATTTCGGGAAACAATTTTTTTCAAAGTATAGATACATTTAAATTAAATAGATCCTTTTTAATTTGTTTGTTTTCAATGATTTTATCATACGTTTCTTTGAAAATTGAAGTAAATCTAATTCTAAATGAAAAAAACTTCAATAATATGCTATAAACTTATTTTTGAGGATTCGCATCTTTGTTAAACCAGCCTTATTACATGGAAGTTCCCAGGCCAAAAAATAATTCAGCAGTAAGAGATTCAGTTCGCGCCTTTGGGAGCCGTTTAAGCAGGCAAAGTGCATGTACACTGCAAAAATTAGTTTAACGATCATTCGTTGACTTAAATTGTTACCAACGTGAGACTATACAAGAATCAACCTACAATATACACCGTTTAAAAAATCTAAGATCTTGAAGAAGCTACAATTTCCAAAAACTTCCGATCATCAAACGAACCACCTACACAGCATGACAAGTCATCTACATCTCAATGAATTTAAAAGTCAACAAATCGGAAATACCTCGTCCAAATTCGATCATCAGCGAAATCGAAATTTTCATCGACGAACCGAATTTTTCATCTACTACCCGACACAATGACCTGACATTCTTATGCTACAAACCCGGAAGTTCTCATAAGGTAACGATTTTCTACGAACCGAATACATCATCTACTCAAGAATTATCTACCGATATTCAATTCGTATTCGCCATTCAGTTTGCCTACCAAACTCTTAATCACTCACCTTAACGAAGATTCTCAAGCTCGATCATGTACAGAATTCACGACATACGAAGGCTG
>PGFW01003699.1:27039-38156 GCA_003123925.1 Haematobia irritans
GTTGGTACCAGTTTTATCAAACCTATCTATCTCCAATTTTCATAGCTTAAACAAATCAATTTATTACACTTAATTTTTGCAAACCAAGCCAGTTCATTTAAGCAGTTTGAGATATATATTCCTAATTATTCCTTAAGTTAGTTATTACTCATTGTGTTTTTGCTATTATTATTGATTTGTTTTTTTTAATTGCAATAGCACATACAACGCCATTTTTTAATTTTAATCTAAAATTAAATTCAAATGCGCTATTTTTTAACAACAAAAGAAGCTCTGTTTAACGCGTTAACATAGCTCTGTTAACCTAGTGTTAAAATTGCTGCTGTTAAAGTTAAATTTTAAAATTTATCTTACAGCACACATAGTTACAGTTTCCTATATTTAAGTATGTGTGAAACATTTTTATGAAGCTAAAGCGTGAGTATAAAGACACATGAAAGTTTCAATATCAACGTAAAAGAGAAATCAATTAACTGAATTAATATTATAATTTTTGAAATTAAAAAAAAAAATATATTATTAAAATTTATTTTATGATTGTAATATTTTTTTTCGTTCTCTAATCCCGAATATGAAAAGCAAACCCTTCAAATTTTGCACAAAGGTACGTTTAATGGTACGGCTTATTATGTGTGCCAAATTTGGTTTAAATTGCGGTTCAGATTTAGAATATAGCTCCCATATATATCTTTCGTCAATTTTGAACTTATAATAGCCTCGAATGCCAGGAGTTTTACCCTGACTATCCTTCAAATTTTGCACAAGGAAGTTACGTTAAATAGTATCGGTAAGCGTACAAATTTAAATTGACATCGGTTTCAGAATTTACATATAGCTCCCATATAATCTTTCGCAGCCGGATTTAGACTTATAATGGCCCTCAAAAAGCCAGAGTTTTATCTGTGAGCTTTGGCTTCAAATTTTTTGCCCACAACGCGTTACGTTTAATGATACTTTTAATGTGTGCAAAATTTGGTTAAAATCGGTTCAGATTACATATAGCTCCCATGATATATCTTTCGACCGATTTTGAACTTATTTATGCCCTCAAAAGCCAGAGTTTTGCCGTGGACTTGCTTTCAAATTTTGCATATGGAGTACGTTTAATAGTATCGGTAGTTTGCCAAATTTTAGTTGAAAATCGGTTCAGATTTAGATATAGCTCCATTTATTATATTTCGCCCGACTCATATGAACCACGGAGGCCAACGATGGAGCCAACCGTTGTGTATGCCCGCCTTGCATACAACAAGGCGTGGTTTGCGATTCCTGTTTCGACCGAACACCAAAAAAAGTTTTTTCAGTCGGTGGATTTATCTCACCTTCAGTAATGCTGGTGACATTTCTGAGGGTTTAAAAAGCTTCTCTAAGTGGCTTTCACTGCAATGTGGAACGCCGCTTCGGACTTCGGCCCTTATAAAAAGAAGGTCCCTTGTCATTGAGCTAAGCCATGGAATCGGGCAGCACTTAGTGATAAGAGAGAAGTTAACGCAATGTGTATCACAATGGACTGAAAGTCTAAGTGAGCCTTGATACATCGGCGCTGCCACCTAACCTAACCTTAAACGGAGGACAAAGTTATACTCCCATTTTCCATGAAATTTTGCAAAGAGATAGCAGAATTATTATCTAACATGCATGTCAAATTTAGTTTCAAAAATCGGTTCAGAATTATACACATATTTTCTATGGGATTTTCCTTCCAATTAACTGAATAGCGTTTAGGAATTTAAATTTTAATTCTATAGATTTTCCTTAGGAAGTACAAAAAAATTGTCAAAATTTGAAGTAGTTGAGATTCGGTAACACAAAATGGTTTGTCTACATAGTGGTGAAGGGGTATAATATTATCGGCCTCGTCCTGAATTTAGACTTTACTTACTAGTTTTTTGTTTAAATTTTCATTTTATTTTTCTTTGGTATTATTTTCCATTTAGTTGAGAAAACTCAGAATGATTTTATTTATTTATACTAAATAAAAATATATAGAAAAAGAACGTTTAGTGGTACCTTCTATAAGAAAAAACTTTTTTTTAAGAAAACTTATACGGCTCGCCATTTACATATAGCAAGCAAGTTTGATTCAAAGCAAACATAATAAAGTTGAAAAACAATAAAGAAGATGAAAATCTTAGAAAAAGTCTTATTGTGGTTAATTGGTAGCCATATTCCAAGCTTGTTATATACATATATATTGGGGTAGATAACATTTTTTTCTAAACGATTTTCATAAATTGTAAGAAATTATATTTCCATGTTTTTCCCTACAAATTTTTTTAGATGTTAATTTTTAATAATTTCCAATTTAATTTTTAATACTTAATGGTAATACATAAATAATTTAACCTCTCTAATGCTCTGCAGGCCAGGCACCATTTTAAAGAACTAACAGAAAAAAATTATACGGTAAAATTCAGGATATGCTGCCTAAAGCCTTTTGAATAGTTGTAACTAAGTTTTCCCTTTTATTTTATTCATTTTGGTTGTCTTAAGGTGCGTTTTACTTAAAGCTGTTGTCTGATTTAATTGAAAGCCTAGCTTGAAGGCGGGATTGGGGCATTAGAGAGAGTTAATTTATTTTAATATAATATTAATTTAAAATTATATAAAATTAAAAAAAAGACAACAATATATTAAAATTAAATTACTATAATAAAAACTAAATTATATTAAATTAATTCTAATTTAAATTAAATTATAGGATATTAAAAAATTTGATAGTAGTCCTAATTATTTTTATAATTTTTTTTTAAGTAAATTTAATTTAATTCTTTAATTTTGAGTAGCCCTGTAACCGTATTATGGCTCATTTCGGCTTGGTTGTAAAAATGTAGTTAAATAAATATAAAAAAATTAAAAAAATATTAAAAACAATCAATTTCTTTTGTTATTGAAATTATTTCCCTTTTGAAATCACCTAATATAACGGCATAAAAGTAAACTTCATAATAGAAGAGAACGCTTTATGACAATATTTACACTTCAAAAGGGAGGCCAAAGACAGACGATAATAATGGCGACAGTGACCAAGCATTACAGATCTTCCAAGAGTATTGTATAAGCTAAAATGGGAACAATTAGAAAAGCTGAAGTGATAATAGTTTTTAACGCTTGTTCTGCTTTTTTAAGCCAACTTAGAACAAACACAGCCATCAGCTTGTTATTCTCCCCCAACAAACAAAAAGAAACATGGAGGAAAATAAAATAACGAGTTGTTTTTGTGAGAATAACAAAAAAAACACATATTTGGGGAAAACATGCAAGACTTTAAATTTAGAGCATATGTGCGAGAGAAATGTACCGTTATGAATGTGAAGAAAAATAAATTGGAGGCTTTCCATTTAGGTAGTAGAGACACATTAACCATGAACTATCTCCTAAATCATAGGAACCAGTTAGCACCGAAACCAAAAAAAAAAAACGTTACACTCTCAAGCACTACAATGAGCGAAGTTAACATTTATTTTAAAAAAACAAGAATTGGGTTTACTTTCCTTTTTGAATGGGTGATGGATTGATGATAGAAGGAAATGCAGCTTTAAAATAACAACACATACGCATCATCGAATCCAACTTAAGAGACTTGTTTTAGTCATGACTTATGTTATGTTATAAATGCAACAATAGCAACCTTTACCTTTCTTATACTGCGGAATAACATTTTACGAAAAATTATTTGTGTGTTAAATTTAAAATTCGTCGTTTAAGCAATGCCATGGAAAACTGAAAAAACTTTATTTTTTACCTGGAGGAAAAATAAATTCAATACGGCCAAAATTATTCGCGATGATTGGTCGCTGTAAAGCTGACGGAAAATTTTACTAACAGTGAACTCATTGACGCTAATACAATGGAGCATTATTCAGCCTAAATTTATATGACACGGAATTTACACAAACATTAAATGACAAATTTTCTTTAAAATAAAGGAAATTTCATAAAACAAATGTTTATAAAGTTTATTTCATTTATATATTAGTGCAGAAATTCTTTGAAAATTTGAGTTACCTCCATTAAAGCTCCTATGTCCTTTGAAGTGAGGCAAATTTCCCTTAAAGTAAAGAAAAAGCATTTTTTGATTTAAGAAAAAATGTTAAAATTAAACTGAGTAATTGGAACCTTTTGGATAGTTTTTTGGAATTTTTACTATTCAGCTTTAAACGTTTTTCTTTTTTGGGATTAAAGAGAATAATTTTTATTTTTAAAGGTATATGTTATAGATTAGGAATTTTCAAACTGGCGCAAATAGCGCAAAAATAGAATGAAAAAGATTAGAATATAGATTCTTTGAAAAAAATAATTGATCCCAACATAAAAGATTAAATGCCAACCTAAATTTCGCCTAAAAGAAATTTATGGTCCTTGCTTCAAAAATTTTTTGCATCAATTTAGAAACATGAATCTAAAAAAATTGCCTCCCTCCATTAAAATCGTTAATGTCTTTGAACATTTTTTTGCTGAATGTAAAGAAAAAAATCTTTAGTTGGAAAAAAAATACTTCATTAAATTAAACTGATAAATTGATTGTTTTAGATTTCAGATAAGACCACTTCAAATATTAGCGCATATTTTTGAGGAATTTGCCTCTTTGGTTCTAAAGTGTTTTTGGAATTAAGAATTTTTTTTTTTTTACTTAATGAAGTATCTGTTATAATTTGCATTTTGTTTGTACGTGAATACGCGTTTATTAATATATCGCAATATGATAATGGAAATTCAATAAATTAGATATGTAACCTAATTTTATTTTATTTGTCCCAAGGTTTAAACTAGATTGGGTTTAAAAATTTTCTTTTATTTTAAAAGAACCCTCAACTTTGTAATTCCCTGAATGCAATCACGAATTTAGAGCCAATTAAACTTTTACTTGGAAAGTCCTCAATCACGCGAAATTATAAGTAATCAATCACAGTTTAATTGGGCATCTAAAAAAATCAAATTTCAAAGATTTAAAGTTTTAGATAGGTCACTTTAAGAATTTCTTTATTTCACAGAAGCCACAACTTTGGCTTGGACTCAGTAACAAAATTCTTACACAGAAAAAAATGTTTTTTTGATTCAATCACGAAATTAATTGATCCAATTAATTTGTAAATAAAATTTTTTCTATCGCGAAAATGATAGTATTAAGCACAGTTTTAATTGGGCAACACAAATACTTGATTAAGAAATTACATGATTTTATTAGCAAATTTAAATTTAATTTTTAATGATTCAAATAAAAAAATTATTGATGTTGATTGCAAAAATTATTTAATTTTTTAATTAAAAACGTAACCATTTTAAAAATAGATTCAATTAAATATGTAAAATGTAATACTCAATCAATTTTTTTTTTCAATTAACTTTTTGATTGCAAATATTTTGGTGATATTTTTCTCTGTGTAAGGGAAGGTCAAAATCTTTGAATCCAAGTTTTTGACTGCAATTTTAATTTTATTGGCCATGATTTAAGGCTGATAGCTCGCTAAAAAATGTCTTTGTTTTAAAGAAGTCGCATCTTTAGGTTAGGTTAGGTGGCAGCCCGATGTATCAGGCTCACTTAGACTATTCCGTTCATTGTGATACCACATTGGTGAACTTCTCTCTTATCACTGAGTGCTGCCCGATTCCATGTTAAGCTCAATGACAAGGGACCTCCTTTTTATAGCCGAGTCCGAACGGCGTTCCACATTGCAGTGAAACCACTTAGAGAAGTTTTGAAACCCTCAGAAATGTCACCAGCATTACTGGGATAATCCACCGCTTAAAAACTTTTTGGTGTTAGGTCGAGTAGAATCGAACCCACGACTTGGTTATTTGCAAGGCGGCATGCTAACCATTGCACTACGGTGGGCTCCCAGTTCGCGATCTATTGGTACGGAATCATTTCACGCAAAAAAAATTTTTTTTTTCAGATTCAATCACAAAATTAATTTTTTAATTGAAATGTCTTTGATCACGAAAATGATAGTATCAATCACAGTTTAAATTGAGCATCAAAAACATACTTGATTAAAAAATTAAATGATTGAATTAGCAAATTTCAATTAATAGTTTAATTGATATAATTAAATTTTTAATTGATGTTGATTGCAAAATTCAATTAATTTTTTTAATGGCTATACTATATTTCAATCACTTTCTATAACTATTTTTAATCATTTTTAGTTTTGATCAAAAATTCGTAGTTTCAAAAAATTAAGAATTTAAATAAACATATCCATAATTTTTTAAATGTCTTACTCTTACGAGTTTTATTAAAAAGTTAACTGTATCAATTAATTTTTTAATTGAAAATTTAAAAAATTTCAGTCATTGACTTAATGTTTCCAGTTTGATTAAAAGGTTAATAGTATCAATTATTTTTTAATTGAAAAAGTTTTCAACTTCAATCAACTTTTTAATTGGGAATATTTTGGTGATATTTTCTTTTCTGTGTTACTCAAATCCTTAAGGGAATGTGAAAATCTCTGGATCCAAGTTAGATTAGGTTAGGTAAGGTGGCAGCCCGATGTATCAGGCTCACTTAGACTATTCAGTCCATTGTGATTCCATGTTAAGCTCAATGACAAAGGACCTCCTTTTTATAGCCGAGTCCGAACGGCGTTCCACATTGCAGAGAAACCACTTAGAGAAGCTTTGAAACCCTCAGAAATGTCACCAGCATTACCGAGGTGGTATAATCCACCGCTGAAAAACTTTTTTGTGTTCGGTCGAAGCAGGAATCGAACCCGCGATCCTGTGTATGCAAGGCGGGCATGCTAACTGCATTGCACCAACGGTGCTCCTTAAGGAAGGATCCAAGTAAAACTTCATTTTATTCTCCTGCTACTTTTATAATTTTATAGTAACAATTCGCTTTTACACCTTTCCTCTTAAGAAAGAAGTTTGACTTTTTTCAATTTTTTGTAATTTTTTTCTGTTCATACTCACAAACTATAACCGGCAATATTTTTTGGCAAATTTTCAAGTCAAAAATCTTTCAAGTAAAATTGGAAAAAAATAAATAAACCTGAAATGATTTGCTAAAAGTGGTTTTCAGTTACGCTTCAACAACGACTTCACTTACATTCATCAAAACAAGTTTCGTTATTTTTTTATATATTTTATTTAAAGTTCACCAAACGCACCTGATTTATGATAGTTTGTTTTTGTTGTATATTGAAACTTGTACAATATAATATAATAGAAAAAAAAACGAACAACACATAGGCGAAATAAACTACATACTGCAATTACAATTTGTCTGCCGTGTGAGACAGAATATACAAAGTGTACCGCAGTTCCAAAGATTGTACGCGTAATTTTAATGACGTTGATATTGACTCTGAGGGGAGGCATACCCTATTTGATGCTAGGTAACAATTCCCAATTTATTTTTTTTTTTTCATAATGTAGTATGAACATCCCTCATTAATGTGCTAGCCAAAACTTGCAATAAAATATTTAAGTATAAATTATGCTATATTTCAAGTAAAATCCGTCTTTACTCTTTGATTAGAATGATAGAAGAGTTTATTACTTGTGATGTCATAAGGACCTAAGTGAGTCTCTGATAACAGACATCCCCCTCTACTTAAAGTAACGTGAGTCATGATCTATTTTATTGCGACACAAGAAAAGAAGGATGTACCTTCTATGGTTTAAAAAATATTTAAATTAAAAAAAAAAATAAGCAAACAGCAAAACAACAGCATATTTTTTATGAATAGTGTTTGATTATAATTTTCCGCATGAAAACGGATAACGGAGGGTATTTCCCAAAATTAGTTCATACAAATATTCTCATGAATTTCATACGATAACATTATAAATAAAAAATCCAAAACAAAAAATTACATATATTTCGATCTATTAAAAATATTATTTTTTGATTTCTAAAATGTATATAAATGTTCCAAGAACGAATGATATTTTTTATACCCACCACCATAGAATGGTGACGAGGGTATAATAAGTTTGTCATTCCGTTTGTAACACATCGAAATATTGATTTTCGACTACACTGAAAAAAAGCATACTCGTTTCCAAAGATTTGTGTTTACTTTAAAAAATTTTGGTATTGATCCGAAGCAAAGAAGCGGAGAATACAAGTAAGGATACTTAAGACACAATTCCTTTATAAAATTTAGGTTTTGTGTACTTGCTTCTAGGAAGCAAATTTTTAATTTTTCGTTTTCTCAGCTTTTTTTCTTCGTTTGCTATCAAAGTCCTTTAAAAACGAGTTAACGCGCAACTATTTATTTTCCAAATTAGGACTCGACTTCCAGTAGAAAATTATGCTATGTTTGAATTAAAAAACATCTTTTAAAATAAAAGTTTTGAAAAACATGTCCTATATTTGAACGATTTTTTGTCTTTGTAAGTCAAAATGCAAAAAGACAACAAATTTAAAGAACAATTTCATTAAATTTAAAGAATTTTTTCTGAATTATTAAAGTCAAGTGACTTAGCCTATAAAATTTTTTCTTTCGTGTTAAGATACCCATTTTTATAATCAAATCACTTAATTATAAGGACAATACGACTTCATTGAAAAGTTTATCGACTTTTGGACAAGGAAAATAACTCATTTTTAGAAGAAATGCGTCTTCCATGTTAAGCAAAATTTGCATTCTTATTCTAAGGACATGAAATCTTTGACCTCACGACAATATTTTGTTCAGTGTCTATAAGGTATATATTAATTCTTGATCAGGAAGAAATTCTAAGAAGATTTAACCATGTCCGTCTGTCTGTTGTAATCACGCTACAGGTCTTCAATAATGAAGCAACCGTGCTGAAATTTTGCACAAACTCGTCTTTTGTCTGCAGGCAGGTCAAGTCCGAAGATGGGCTATATCGGTCCAGGTTTTGATTAATAGTCCCCATATAAACCTCCGACCGACCTCCCGATTTGGGGTCTTGGGCTTATAGAAACCGTATTTTTTATCCAATTCGCCTGAAATTGGAAATCTTGAGGTATTTTAGGACCATAAAGAGGTGTGTCAAATTGGTGAGTATCGGTCCATGTTTTGGTATAGCCCCCTATATAGACCGAACTCCCACATTTGTTTGTCAAAATTCGTTTTTATTATTCAACATAGTTCCCTTCAAGAGCGATACAACGATTATAACGACCTTCCAATTGTTTGATACCATTTTGGTAGTACTCCTTCGGTTTTGCCTCAAAATAGGCCTCAGTTTCACCTCAGCGATCACCACATTTTTTCCCTGCGAACATCCTTTTGAAGGTCTGAGAACAAGCAAAAAAGTCGCTGGGCAGATTGGAGAATACGGTGGGGGGGAAGCAATTCGAAGCCCAATTCATGAATTTTTTGCCATCGTTCTCAATGACTTGTGGCAGCAATGCGTTGTCTTGTGGTAACAACACTTTTTTTCTTCTTCATATGGTGCCGTTTTGCCGCGATTTCGATCTTCAAACGCTTCAATAAACGCCATATAATAGTCACTGTTGATCGGTTTTTTCCGCTTCTCAAAAATAATCGATAAAAATTATTCCAATGCGCATCCCAAAAAACAGAGACCATTACTTTGCCAAGCGGTCTTTTGAGTCTTTCCACGCTTCGAGACGCGTTCATGTCGCTGTCAGCCGACTGTCGATTGGAATCAAGGAGTGTAGTGATGGAGCCATGTTTCAATCCATTGTCACATATCGACAGAAAAATTCGGTGTATTACGAGTTAACAGCTGCAAAACACCGATCAGAATCAATCAACCCGTTGTTTGTGTTTGGTCAAAATGTGAGCTCGCGCGGCACCCCATTTTGGACAGAAGCTTCCGCATATCCAAATATTGATGAATGATATGACCAACACGTTCCTTTGATATCTTTAAGGCCTCCGCTATCTCGATCAACTTCATTTTACGGCCATTCAAAATCGTTTTGTGGATTTTTTTGATGTTTTCGTCGGTAACCACCTCTTTTGGGCGTCCACTGCGTTCACCGTCCTCCGTGCTCATTTCACCACGCTTGAATTTTGCATACCAATCAATTATTGTTGATTTCCCTGGGGCAGAGTCCGGAAACTCATTATTAAGCCAAGTTTTTGCATCCACCGTATTTTTTCCCTTCAGAAAACAGTATTTTATCAAAACATGAAATTCCTTTTTTCCATTTTTTTCACAATAACAAAAGTTGATTCACAAAAGACCCTCTATCTCACAAACTAATTGACGTACAGACGCCAATTTTGACACGAATCATTTGAAGGTTGGTACTATATAAAAATAATATGCATTTAATACTAGCGACGCCATCTATGTGTCAGACCGGGGACTTATCAGCCAACCTGTTTATGCATACAGCAAACATTCGTCCTCGATGATTTTTTTTTTCGTTCTTGGAACATTTATATACATTTTAGAAATCAAAAAATAATATTTTTAATAGATCGAAATATATGTAATTTTTTGTTTTGGATTTTTTATTTATAATGTTATCGTATGAAATTCATGAGAAATATTTGTATGAACTAATTTTGGGAAATACCCTCCGTTATCCGTTTCATGCGGAAATTATAATCAAACACTATTCATAAGAAATATGCTGTTGTTTTGCTGTTTGCTTATTTTTTTTTTTTTAATTTAAATATTTTTTAAACCATAGAAGGTACATCCTTCTTTTCTTGTGTCGCAATAAAATAGATCATGACTCACGTTACTTTAAGTAGAGGGGGATGTCTGTTATCAGAGACTCACTTATGCATTATAAAATTTGTGCATATAAATGTCTTAATATAGACCATTAAAAATTTCTTCTACGCGTCATTGTCTTTAGTAAATCTGCTGTACGGTGTTATTGGTGGTTTTTGAAAATTTTATTTTATTGACCTCACTCAACTTTTCAACAATTTTTATCGATTTGCTTGTTACAGCAAGTTATGGTATATATTGACCTCAATCCTTTGAGTTGACATTGTTTTTTTTTCGTAATATAATATGGTATATGTGTCATGATAATATTTGATGGTATAATTGTTGAAACCTTTGGTATTCCCGTTTTTTAGTTCATTTAACTACATACGCAAAAAATTAATTTGACTAAAATAAATTTTTTCCAAACATAATGATTATATGAATAATATAAAGTTAATATGGCTTTAGTGAAAAGAGAGTTCACTTTTTTTTGAGTG
>PGFW01003703.1:4764-15897 GCA_003123925.1 Haematobia irritans
CTTACACCCTTAAAGCGAGGGAGAGAGTTTGTGACCTCTTATATAGACACATTAAAATAATAATAAACTTCCTAAGTAATACATTTTAAAAATCACAAGTGGAAACAAAAATATATTAAAATCTATAGGATTTGTAATAAAAAGCATATTAGAAAAGACTGAAAGTTGGACAAAGGCTGTCTTACATATTTTGACTTAATACGCAAATAAAGAAATTTTCATAATGAAATAAACTTCCCAATCTGTCATAATGATACAATTCCGCAAATTTGAATTTGTGAAGTTATCTTCATTATTACCTCTTCACCACTTACTGTTGGTACAGGGTTATTAATAAGTTTGTTGCATTTGTATGCTTTAATGCCAAGGAAAGTAAAAGTCTGAGACCCATCCTTTTAAGTAATGCGATTCGTCTTTAGAATTAAATTCTGATTTTCGATTTAGCGAATGTCCGTCTGCTCTGTCTGTCTGTTTGTGTATTTTTCGTGTGCAAAGTACAGCTCGCAGTTTTAGTCCGATTGTCCCTAAAATTGGTAATAGGTGTCCTGTTTCGCTCAAAGACGATCCGTATTGATTTTTGGAAAAAATCGTTCAAGATTTTAGATATAGCTGTCATATATATTTTTCAACCGATCTTGGTCATAAATTGCGTTGTATATCAAACCGATCTTCCTTCAAATTTCCGTAACATTTTGGAATTATTTTATGAGTCCTCGCAATCTTGCAAAATATCAGCAAATTCGCGATTTAGATTTAGATATAGTTCCCAATATTATAGCTTTCGCCCGATTTACACTCATTTGCCACAGAGGCCATTTTTTGCTTCCGATTTAGTTGAAATTTTGCATTAGGGAGTAAATTAGCATTGTAGCTATGCGTGCCAAATTTGGTTGAATCGGTTCAGATTTAGATATAGCTCCCATATATAGCTTTCCGCCCGATTTACACTCATATGACCACAGAGGCAATTTTTTAACTGCGATTATAATTGAAATTTTGACAGGGATAGAATTAGCATTGTAGCTATGCGTAATGGTTGAACATCGTTCAGATTTAGATATAGCTCCCATATATATGTTTTTTCTGATTTCGAACAAAATGGTCAAAATACCACATTTTTTTCGTTTGTAAAATCGCCACTGCCTTAGTCGAAAAGTTGTTAAAAAATGAACTCTAATTTTCCTAAACTTCAATAATGTATATAAATCGAGCGATAAATCATAAATAAACTTTTGGCAAGTTTCCTTAAAATTGCTTCAGATTTAAATGTTTTCCCATATTTGTTTACATAACATTGTGTTTCACCCTAGTGCATTAGCGCTTTAAATTTTGAGTCAAGATTTTGTAGAAAGTCTATAAAATTCGTCCAGATCGAGTGATATTTAAATGCTATGTATTTGGGACAATACCTTTATATATTGTCTCCAACACATGTTGACGGATGTGATATATGGTATCGAAAATTTAGCATCTACAAAGTGGTGCAGGTCATAATACTTAGTCGGCCCCGCCCGACTTTAGACTTCCTTACTTGTTTTTCTTATATTTTAATATTTCATAAATAAAAACATAAGTCGAAAAGAAACGTTAATGCTTACGAATTTTTCGTGAAAGTATTACTATAGGCAAGATGTATTGATGCTTCATATTTTCAAAATGACGTGAAGCGGCGAAGATACAAAAAAATTAAAGAATTAGTGATTCACTATAATATAGTTTTTTTAGCACTCACTTTAGATCGGCATTGTGACGCACAGGCTGTGATCTTATGCAATGAGTGCTGCTTATTCTATGTTAAGCTAATCTAGACAATGCAGATAATGTTCGAGGCTAGCCAATTTTTTCAGAAAGTTGTAAACGTCATAGTGCAATGGTTACGCATGCCCGCCTTGCATACACAAGGTCGTGGGTTTCGATTACTGTCTTCGACCGAACACCAAAAAGTTTTTTCAGCGGGGGATTATCCCACCTTGGTGCACATTTCTGAGGGTTTCGAAGGCTTCTCTAAGTGGTTTTCACTGCAATGTGGAACGCCGCTTCGGCTCTCGGCTATAAAAAGAAGGCCATTGAGCTTAACATGGCATCGGGCAGCACTCAGTGATAAGAGAGAAGTTCACCAATGTGGTATCACAATGGTCTGAATAGTATAAGTGAGCCTGATACATCGGGATGCCACCTAACCTAACCTCAACGTCGAAAACCGTTTCGACGGAACACCAAACATTTTTCAGCGGGGGACTATCCCCTCTTGTGATGCTGAAGACCACATTTCTGAGTATTGCAAAGTTTCTCTAAGATGGTTTTCACTAAATGTGGATGCCGTTTGGGATATATATTAAGCTGATAACAAGTATATACGGTCCGTAAAGTTCGGTCAAGGCCGAATCTTATGTTACCCTTCCACCATGGATGTGGCGTAGAAACTTCTTACGAAAGACTGTCATCCACGAATCGAAATTACTTTAGGTTGTGGTATCTTAAACTTCTTAAGCATCGTTTTCTAAATTGTGAAGTTTAGTCCATTACGGCGTATATATTAGACAAAAAAGTTATGTATAGTTAAGTCTTATCAAATTATAAGCGAATTCGATATGGACTTTTGCACTGTACGTAGAGACCAGAATTTGAAAATATGGGGGTCGCTTATATGGGGCTATATACAAATTATGAACTTGATATGCGACAATATTTTTTGTGATTTGGGATCGATTTTATCTGAGGCTATATATAAATATAGACCGATATGGACCTAGTTAGACGTGGTTGGTAACCGCCATTATAGCTAGCAGCAATGTAGCACAAAATTTCAACTGACTCGGATGAAATTTTGCTAACTCCAAGAAGGCCTTGCCAAAACCAAATCTCGGGATGGTTATTATGTAGCCTATATATGATTAGGTGACTGATATGGACCACTTTTGGGCATCGGTTTGTTATATATCAATATACTACAACCACGTACCAAAATTTTCAACCAGATCGGATTGAAATTTTGCTTCTCCAAAAGGACCGCGAGGTCAAATCTTGGGATCGGTTTATATGGAAGCAATATATAACTATGGACTGACTGACGCAATTCCTTACATGGTTTGTTGGATACCATTACTAACATCACGCACCAAATAATTTCACACGAATGGGGAAGAATTTGCTCTTCCAAGAGGCCTCGCGGAGGTCAAATTCTGTGAATCGCGTTTTAATATGGGGGCTATATATAATTATGGACGCCATGTGACAAATTTTTTGATATGGTTGTTAGAGACCAAATACTAACACAATATAAAATTTCAGGCCGGATCGGATGAAAATTTGCTTCTCTTAGAGGCCTCCGCAAGGACTAATGCGGGGGATCGGTTTAATATGGGAGTTATTATATAATTATGGACCGCGATGTGGACCAATTTTTGCATGGTTTGTTAGAGACCATAAATACTAACAACCAATGTACCAATTATTCAGCCGGCATCGGATGCCAATTTGCCTTCTCTAAAGGCCTTTTCCGCAACAAAAATCGGGGATCGGTTTATTATGGGGGCCTATATATAATTTATGGACGCAGATGTGAAACCATTTTTGCAATGGTTTGTTAAATTACCATTATACTTACACCTTGTACCAATATTTCAACCGTAATCGGATGAAATTTGCTTCTCTTAAAGGCCTCGAAAGCCCTAAATTTGGGAGGTCCGTTTATATGGGGGCTATACGTAAAGAGTACGATAATGGCCCAATTTGCAATACGCATCGCGACCTACATCAATTAACAACTACTTGTGGCCAAGTTTTCAAGTCGATAGCTTGTTTTCGTTCGGAATGTTTGTTGCGTGATTTCAACAGACGGACGGACGGACATGCCTTAGATCGACTCAAGATTTCTCACCACGACCCAGATTTATTATAACTTTATGGCGGTCTTAGAGATGAAAAATATCGCGATAACCAAACATTTTAGCAAGAAACTTATTTTACCTCTGTCTAATTCCTCGGTGTCTCCGTTGCCTTATAACATTTGCCATAGGGGTTGGATTTTCTCCACAAAGAAAATAAAATTCCAATCCATTTTTTATTACATTCTGTCTTAATTTGTAATTAGGTCTTGCTATAGCAGACACTTCAAACAGACGGACAGAGTGAGAATATCATATAAAACCATGTCTGGTAATTGTTATTGCCATGACAAACCAGGGATCGCGCATTTCAAATCACCCGCTTATACTCGAGTTTTACTGCCTTTCCCAATAGAATGTCTATTGCTACGATGGCCTACTTTTAAGGCAAACTGCGACCACATCTTTTAGCCATGAGTAAAGTGAGGCTTTTTCACCATCAGACTGCTACCATTACTGCTGCTGCTACAGCTACTACTGAATGTTGTCATTTCAAGTATCTCAATTAAAAGTATATATATATAATAATCCAAAGAGTTCAGACTTTTAAACTTACATATGTATATATATACACAGATACATACATATATATTTACACATATTGCATAATTATCATATGCTAATGAGTTTTATAGCGAAAAATGCATTTATTCCCCCTCTTTACCATAATATGGCAAAAAAAAAGTTGTCAATGTTGAGTATATCGTCTCATCACCATATGACTTGAAATCATCATGGCTTATTAACCCAATGGAAACTTAAATACCCGCACATTAGAAAACCTTAACAATTTTCTTCAAGAGAAATGATATATTTTTTTATTTTTGGAAAATTCCAAATAAGTAGATAAAAAGTCTACTACACCAGGAGATGAAAACAAAAATTACTTTCATAAAGGAAAGTTGTGAAACAAAATTGCTTTGAGCGTGAAACTTAATCTTTACACCACATATACGAAAAAAGCCAGTCGATATTAAAGACTTTGACCTGAATTTGAAGATATTTTATATAGGGTCTGAGCCTGCAAAATTTAAATTAGAATAAATATCAATCCAAGTCAAATATATGTGTATAGAAAAGGAAAAGCTTATGAAACCTACGTTTTAGAATAAAAATATATTTAAATATAATTAAGAAAAAATTTCTTTGACATAAAGAATCTTCAATTTCCCGAAATATAGTGGGCCATGAAGAACAATGAAGTCTCCTCCTCTCGTCTAAATTCGCCTTACATAAACCATCAATCAAAATTTTACTTCTTGTAAAAATAATTTAAGTGTCAAGTAACACATTATTTTTTCTGTAGGGACAAAAATCAATAGAGTCAAGCGGAATTAGCCGAATTGAACTTCTGTAGGACAACTTACTTTACTGGTACAAACGAATGACGCATTCGCTTCAGATATATTTCAATCGACAATAGAAAATTTGGTCACACAAAATATTTCCGAATTATTTCTTAATTGGAGTGTTAAAAATTTTTGTCTATAATGTTTACGAACTCATCTATTCTTATTTGATGAGAATTATTTGTCAATGAACTATATTTCTATATCGGGAAAATGTTATAAGAACAATATTGAATTCCTGTCAGCAAAAAAAGATATGCGTCGAAACAATTATTGTCAAATTTTATTTCTATAGAAATACCCTCTATAATGACAATTTACTTCAATCTATAGAAATAATTATGCAAAAATTGTTATTAAGATAGAAAAATTTGGCAAAAAAATGGGGGTTGTATATTCAATAAGAAATTTTGTTTTCAATTTGTGACAAACATCTTAATTATAGTAATACTACTATACCTTAGGTCATAAATTTTATTTCCATATAGAAAATTTAAATAATATGATTTTATTGCTTCTAAGTGTGGAATTTAATTTTCTATATTGTAAGGAGAGCCAATTTGTGGTCGTTATAGTCCACATATTTATTTTCTATTCACATTAACATACTACTCTTAATTCAGAAAACTTCATTCTCTAAACAACATTATAGGTTCGAATTAATTTATTATAGTCTACATAATCACAAAAATTAAATTATTGTAAATGTAATTTTCTACATCGTAAGCAAATATTTTTATTTCTATTTAAATATATCTAAGCAGTTGTGAAAAAGGTGAGCGCAAGGAGACAGGGGAGGGAGGAGGAGAGGGAGGGAGCGACGCCAAACAGTTAAATATACAAACTCATATTCCATATAATTGTATAAACCCAATACTATCCTACTGTGCAATACATATGTGCTTGGATGAACATATCAAAATAAAAAATCAAAGATGATATATTGCGTGCTACTCTATAATAAAGATATTTCGCATAAAAAATTGCTATTAAAAATATTGTGTTAAAAAAAATTGAGTTCCAAAAAACAGTATTTTCGTTGCTTGCTCTTAAAAATATTTAGATTAAATACTCAACCTGGAATCCCACACACTAAGTGACAGATTCCGGAGGTAAAGCGAACCTTATTGTCAAACCTCACAACAGTTCCTATACCAAGCACGCTCTTCCATGACTAAAAAGAGGGTCCTCGGCTTCATCTTCTACAAACAATGGCACCAAATCCCAGGAAAAGATTAACATTTGCCGTTTGCGAACTACGATTGTATCCTAGGCGAACCTATAATAATTGTAGAGAAGGTGTGTTATGTATGGCAACCCTAATTGCCGATCCAAGAATACACTATAGACTAAGCACAGTTGACGTGGGATTATTCTTGATGACGAAGAAATTTACCAACAGTGCTTATTACTAATTCTGATCTTTTTATGCGTAGCCACACTTGAGGTGACTTGCCGGAATTCAGTAGGATAAGATCTCAAAGAAAAATTATGTTTTGCACACTTGTTTAATAGACACAAGTCGAACTGGGGAACATATTAGAATTACACTTTACTAGAAATATTCCGAGTCTATTTGAGTACAAATTTTAGTAGTGAGTATATTATGGAACATTTTGTCACAAAACAATTTGTAAAATGAATTCTTGTGGAGAATATATTTGTGTTTCTCAAAAGGGAAATTCTATTTCTTGTAAGACTTATCAATTACCTTAACACTAAATTATTGTCAAAAGTGCGCGTCATGAAAAAACACCTATGGCAAAATATTGCTAAAACGAGGGAATTTCTAAATTTTATGTATTTGGAGTGAGAGATCTCCAAAAAACTATCTAATATAGTAATCGATACATACGTCTATGAGATCAACTCTCAGTTTGAAAAAGGTCATTCATAATAATAATGATTATTAAAGTCAAAGAGTTCTTCATGATATTTCTTAAGTTGAGAGAGACCGTTTTAATTTAGTCCTATTATATTCATTCTGCATAATACAAGAATTTAATCGATCACAAAATTTCAAGAACCGATATAAATTATTATGATGTATATTAGACAGAGAAATATTTTTCTAATACACAAAACTATTTATGTAAAATAAGATAAGATTTTTATCGTTCATTATTATATAGAAAATTAGCATCCTACAATATTTATTATTATAGCATTAGGTACTCACCATAAAAAATAATTCTTAAAAGCTTTTAAAGATATTCTGTAAGACAAAACTCTTCGATCAAAATTTATTTCTATACCACAATTGAGAATCAAATATATTGTTAACCATTTTATTTCCTGATTAATTGTATAAAAATTTGTCAAAATGGTTGAAACTACCAAAACTAATAATCAAGAGAAAAGGATATTTGTTCTATACATATTGTGACTAATCTTTTTGTAGAAGTTCTTGATGAAAATTTTTTTAATTTCTATGTAAGTCGACTGAATATGCCTGATAAATTTTATATCTATGAATATTTAGATCAAATTTTGTCATAAATATTATTATTTCTCTATCCAAAACCGGTATGAAAATAATATTTTTGTAGATAATAGTGGTTTTTATTTCATATCGTAACAACCCCTTTTTGTCAATGGAAGAGAAATATTTCCAATAATACTATTACTAATCACAGGAAATAACCATCATAGTGCAAAATACTTATTTCCTAATAAGCAGCAAAGAAACCTACTATATCAAATATAAACTAATAATTCTCAATGTCGAAAATTTATAGTTGATCAATAAATAGTATTTTCTTCTGTCGAATTTTTGTAACCAAATTTTTTCTATCTCATATATTGTTAACTTTTACTTGCCTGAGAAGTGGTAAGTCCAATGGAGATTAGGCTAGGGAGGGAGAGACAAAAAATTTTTACGGATTACAAAAATGGCAAGGTCTGCATAGCATGTTGAAAATATTTGGTGTAAACACTCACAATTGTATACTTAGGTACATCTGGTTAACTACAAATGCCTGCTGAAATTATGCGAATAATAATTTTCTGGTATTCCCTAATGGGTGAAAGTTGTTGTATGTATCATAAAGAAGTCCGTACACTACTATAGTGATCTAAAATTCAAACCTATAATATCTATATATAACGTCATTTTTAACATTTTTATTATATGTTAATACAATCTGAATGAGATTTATATCAACAAAATACAATTTTTGATGTATCAGAAGAACAAATTTTTCTATTCAACGGGTAAAAATTTTTCTTAATAGGTAAGAGAAGTGTAATTTTTTTAGTTTTTGTCTAATTGAAATAGATTAGTTTTCTAAGTAGAGAAATCTTAGTCAAATGTTTACAATAATCCATGTTTCGCACATAATTATTCGTCCATTGTCCAAATGACACCGGTTTATTTACTAGACGATAGAGCTCCAAAATTTATATCAAATTATAATACTTATAGAGACCTTCACAAATGAGTACTTTAAATATAACAACGAGATAAGAGATTAAAATGTTATCATCAAATAGTTTTATTTTTATTTTTGAACACAGTTTAAATCTCAATATCAGAATAAAATTATTTGTCAAATAATATGTTGCCAATACTATGAGATATATCGTCAAAATTAATTTGTATTTTTCATATATACTTTAAGTGGGAAGAAAATATATATAGTCAGAGAAAATTATATAATAATCTAAACAAAGGCAAATCTATCTGTTATACTTCATTCATAGAGAAAGTTGGAGGAAGATATGTTCTTTTTAAACCATATCCTTAAAGAGTTATTAATGGTTATTTTTTTCAATGAGATGTCGAAACTTATAGATAAACATGATGTGGATGAAATATTAAAGGAATTCCAGTATACTAAATTAATGCTATTCGTTTATAAATAAATATCTTCAATAATACTTTTATGTGTGGTCTATTTCCTATTATACTCATTCTATTCATACTAATTCAAATTCTAGTATTCAAAAAATATTGTGCATACTATTAATAGCTTGCACTTATACAGAGAGATAATATAGCCGATGATGCTCATATGATCCAAACATCAAAAAATTTTGCCAACACAATCTAACTAAAATAAATATAAAAAACAATTTGACGTTTCACATATAGTTAACGTGAAACGGCGGTGACACATGAAATGAAAAACGTTCACAAAAACAATGAAAACGGAATTCTTCACAATGTCGTAGTGCTATGGGTCGTATTCACGAGTGTTATTGTAGCAACTGCGATTTCTTTTTTCTCTGTGGAGCACATTTGAGATTCATCTTAACACGTTACAGCATACTGTCACGTGTTAATCCTCATCGAGAGTGTTCGCAAGACAATCTATAGTTGTTATGTTGGGGAAGAAAGTATAGACGAATAATACCACGGTTAACACAGGATAGGAGGAAATAAATTATTTTTATATAAAATCGTAAAACAACAAGTTTGTCAGAAGACTTCTTTCAATGTGTCTTGTTTCTTTCTGTTACTAGAGATGGTGTATTGTGTCAGTATCGTGTTGATACACCTCTCGGCCTGTGATTGGCTCACTCAGGAGTAGACACCACTGCGTGTAATGGTTCACTTTCAATAGTATCGAATCGTTTCCATGACATAGAGCCACAACCATCAGGGCCTAGAAGCTATTTCACCAAATAACCATACATAATAGGAAGACTATATAACATAACCATTCGTTATAATAGCGGAATGCATCTGTGTATTGTTGGTTTATTTGGAGAATGTTGGTGCCCTTGAAATTATTGTGATATGTGCACGATCTGGGACGGACATGTATGTCGGTGAATTGAATTAAGAGAACAACTGCGTTATAGCATACAATGCGCTAATCATACTAACATACAACAACTGTTTTGATTTCCGTTTGGTTGACCAGCATTTTTATCACTATCAATCTATGAGGGGGCACACAGATTTTATTGTGGGAAGTAGGAATTTTTAAACGCATATTAAAGCTTTTGCTGTTGACTTAATTTGTTAATACGATCCTCTCATTGATTCAGGTTTGTTTGGTAGAGGAAAAAAAGAAAATTTTGATTTCCCTTGTTAAGAAATTTGCGAATATATTATAGGCCAAACAACATATGGAAGGGGTAAAAGGAAGTGTGGAAACTGAAAAAAGAAGATCAAGTGAATGCTAAAAGAGAAAATCCTAATTACGCGACGTAAAACACAGTTAAGACTAAGAAACAGGAAGAATGTGACTAAATATTTCGTATAGAAATAAAAATTAAAATCATAATCCAAATTAATCTATTAGATAATCAAAATCAAGACACAAAATTATTGACAAAATCAATATGATAGAAAAAAAAATAATTACCAAAAATTTTCTACATGACGTAACGTCATAAGAATCATATGTATACAAAATTTCTATACAGATATAAGAATTAACATTTTAGTACAAATTTCATCATAATAGCATAACACATAAATTTTGACAAAATTTTTCCCGCACGGCTGGCTCCATTTCAAAACGATTCGTTCATGGAATGAATCAAACACCATGTGGCCTGTGTAACGCCGACGAACACGGTCGTCACATCTCGACCAAAGATAAACATTCAAAACAAACACCCAGCGTTATCTCCGATTCTGACCAGAGCACTCTGCACTCGGTCACGCCACTCCTACAACAAAACTATCTCCACCCTCACACCGTCCCCATCATCCGAACTCGTTCCTTTCCTGCACACCCTAGCGCGCGTCCACACAGCTCGCCTAGCGAAGTGCACCACCGCGCGCCGACGCCGCGACCGTGCATGGCACAGACAGCCGCCACCGATTATTTTAGACTTTTTGGCCAAAAAAAGAATCCGTTCTATGAATCGGAAGCATAGACGAAATTGTGAACATTCCGTTTTCATTTTTTGTGAACGTTTCCATTATCATTTGTCACCGC
>PGFW01003711.1:0-12031 GCA_003123925.1 Haematobia irritans
GGTGATAGGTGACACTGCGCACCCTCAGCACTCTACTCCGAATATTGTAACACTCTTTGGATTTCCACTGACAAATGATGCTATGTTGCTTGTATCCATTTCAAAACCTCCAATTGATCCGTTCAGTCCAAAATTCCTGGGAACAATCTACTCGTTTCAGTACTCAAGAAGCCCAAGGACCCAACGGAAATTGCGGATACCAAAACAATATCGTGGATTTAATAAATAAGTCAGACCATGAGAAGCTGCTAATACCAGATCCACACTCCAACCACCACCATGGAACCATACCATGACAGGCAGTGGGTCACTAGTTGCAGGAACCTTGTTAATAAATAAACAAAAATTTCATAAATATTATACAAAAAATTATTATTCTTATTAAGTTGAATCGTACCTCTGGTGTATATACATTTAGATACAAACAGTCTTCACTGCCTTCCATTTCCATATCACGTCTAAAGGGATCCCGCTGTGTACATTTTGGTGAATCTTCTATGACATGTTTTTCTCCACTCCATGCTCTGTATGGGACAGGTGGCTGGAAATTTTAATATAAGAAATATACAAATATTGAGGTGGGTATTTAAAATTACAATTTATAAATTTAAAATTATATATTTTATTTATTCTAAGGTTTTGACAGATATAGATATTTTGCATTGCAAGTAAATATTCCCTACTTGTACTATTGCAATTTTAAAAAATATTTGTAGTTAAATTTTATTATTTTTCCGAAATTTTCCATAGCCCAATGAAAGTTTGCTTTTGTTAATTGTCTCAAACATTTTATGAACTAAACGTGGGTATACAATTCAATAACCGTACACATAAGTTTCATAGAACTAACGCAAAAGAAAACTTTTTCTTGTGCGATTCCCAAAAATGTAGGAAATAACTGTGATTGTTAAAATGATCATGAATTTGGCGGCCAAATAATTTTGTTCTTTTACTTATATTTTTCTTCTATGAGAGGGTGTAATTTGTGAATTGCAGTTAAAAAGTGTCCAAAGTATGAGGGTGTGCGTGTGACTGAAATTTCACTCCACCATTCACTAAGCAAAATGTTAATTTTTCGAGCGCAGAATTTTATTCGCGCAACATTCACGCGAACCGATTTTTTTTTTCTCAACCCACGCTCACGCCGATATATTTATTTAGTCCCATTCACACACGTTCACAAGAGTTGCTTTGGATTCACTTGTGAATCACGTATGACACTAGAATTTCGTGTCACGCGCACACCTCTATTTCCAAGTTTCAAATTGTTCTGGATTTAATAACATTTTGCGGAAATCTCAAAATGTGGAGTAGAATTTAGTTCAAGTTTCGCACTAGGTGGTTCATTCTTCCTATAAAACACTATTTTTTTCCTGTGTAATAAACGTGATATTATTTATTTATGTTTTTGTGACAACATAACAAAAATTTTATATTTTTATTTAATTTTATTTTGAATTGCCACATTGAAAGAAGATTTTTCTTTCAAAGGAACGAAATTTTGGACAAACGAAGTTATTATTATAGCAAAGGTGAATTTCGTTTGTTTAAAATTTCATTCAGGATGAAAGTTTTCTTTTCTATGGGTGTAAATGTTTGCAAATTCGATGGCAGGAAGTTCTACAGACGGATGATGAATATGAAAAATTGTCGTTCCGATAACAGAGTCTTTATTCTTTGGGGAATGATTTGCATAATTCTATTTGATCTGTATTATAAAATCGCCCTCCTATGTGTTATTTTGTTCTCAACGAATTATGTTTTGCCTGAAATATTCATCTATAACAACAAAATAAAACATCGTTGGTCTAAAACTTCGTTCCCCAGAAAAAGTTTTGCGAGTATATACCAACATTTATGGAAGTTTGAATAAGTAGACAGCTAGGGATGGATCGACTGAGGAAGTAATTTCCAGTAGATCAGCAAATATATAAACTGGCCCCGGACCAATATTCTTGATCCACCGTGGGTGCAATGGATTCGCATGTCCCGGCTTAGCATACACAACTCACGCGACGATCCCTGGCTGTCACCGAACACCGAAAAAGTTTTTCACAGGCGACGTGGATTATCTTCACAGAGCATCAGTAATGGTTTTTCAACAGCTTCTCTAAGCCATGGTTCACCTGCAATTGTGGCAGACGCCCGCTGTCGGGAATCGGCTATAAAAGGAGGTCCTTAGTCATACTGGAGCTTCAACATAAATCGGTGACAAGCCACTCGGCCAGTGATTATGAGAAGAAGGTTTCAGCCACTGGTGGTATCGACAATGGACGATGATAAGTCTAAGTGAAGCCTGATACGTCGTACTAATCTTATTATTCATTGGACTCACAGCAGATAGAAGAGTATTTCTTTGGTCTCAGGAACGACAATTTCTAAACTACAAACCGTACAGTTTTCTTGCTTGACGAGAAGAATTTTCTTTGGTAGGCAAAGTACAAAAAATTGTAGAGATAATAATTGCATGTCGCTTGTCCATGAAAATTCCGAGTTTATGTGTTCTTAAAAGAAATGATTTTATTGTGAAAGGTGGAAATTTCGTTCCGTACAGCTCAAAACACTGTCGAGTTTACTTGCATGAGCTCAAAGGATTTATGACCTGTGCTCATTAAAATTCTTGGTGATTGCGATCTCGGCTGGTATATTTAAAATAAATGCTCATGTCACGTACAGAAAAATACCATGTGCTAATACTCAAATTATAACGGATACTTCAAAGTAAAACGAAAAGAGTTTTCTGGATGCCCAATAAACTCTAAACATAAAGTAGTGGCTAAATCGCTCAGAAAATAAGTCTTAAGGCCTAGTATTTGAAGCTTTTATCTTAAATCGCAAAGATTCATAATTTCAGATTAATTTAAGGACAATTTTCTTTAAATAAAATTTGTTACTCGTTTATCTGTTAAGGAAATTTGTCTAGTTCCGTAGGACAATACACCTTATGGAGGAGGGGAGGAGTTTTAGAGGTGGGTTGGTGCTTCTGATGATTGCTTTAAGATAGGAAGGTAGTATAAATACGCTCATAAATAAGATCTAGCCCTATGATATGTGTGACGCGTTGTTAATCTTGTTTAATGCTACAGATAAATTATTTCAGGCGTATACTTTTAGGGCGGGACATTGCTCTTTGCGAGGGTACAGGATGCCTGTCGGTGTCTTGTACCTGGTTACGAGGGAGAGAGTGTTCGCCGCTATCCAGGCATCGAACGAGAGGGGGATGCAAATTTCCGTGAAATTTGTGTGCCCTAAAATTAGAAAAATAAATGGTAAGGGAAAGTCTGAGAAGAGTCGGGCGCGGGGCCCGACTTAAATTGCTTCGCACTCAGGCCATAGCGGGGACGGCGCGGGCTCCGGACATCGTGCAAACTGTGGTGTGGGGCTATATGAGTGAAACGTTGTTGTCACCGCAAATGACATGAGCATGTCAAATAGCGTCTAGTCGCGATATGGACAAATGTTGACCCAACAACTTTTAGAAAAATCTATAGACACACAGGGAGAGCGGAGAAACTTTGAAGTATGCTAACTCGCACTACGGCGCTGCAAACACAGACACGATATTTGTTTTTTTAGTAAAAGAAACCTTTGGAAACATATTTAAAATCTGAAACGCAATTTCAAGAAAACACTGTCCGCCAAGAAGTTATTTCGGATTTATGAGTTACTCGCTCGATATATATTATCAGAAGTTTATCGAAGAAATCTAAGGGTCAATTGTTACAGCTTTTCCGAAAACTCAAGCAGACTGGACGATTGTTTGACAAAGGAGAAGAGTGTCATCGTGGCTAATTGAGTTGACCATGGTTTATCGATCGCAAATCAGAAAAAAACAATAGATAGCGTCATGAAGGACATACGAATCTAAGAATCTGAACCTGATCTGTCAAACGCCAAAGTTGTGGCCACGCATAGCAACAAATGCTAAATCTACTCCCTGTGCAAAATTTCAACCACCATTGGGGAAGAACTCTGCACTTCTGGGACAGATATTCTGGTCCAATATCGGCGAAAGACTATCATATGTGCAGCTAGTCATCTACAATTCTGAACCGATTTCCCAATAAAACTTTGGACACACTTGACTATAGGTGCGCTAATTGTTCTTCTTGTGCAAAAGCTTGTTAAAGCCAAATAGGGTAAAACTCTGGCTTCTGGGGCCATATAAGTCCATATCGGCGCGAAATATATAATATGGGGAGCTATATCTAAATCTGAACGGATTTTCTTCCAAAATTCAATGAGGGATCTATTCTGAGCCAAAATCACATACTGTGTGCGCAAATTTGAAGTCGATTGTGACTACAAACTGGCGACCTATGACTTTGATTACAAAATGCTGTTCACGGACAAGACGGCACAGCGCATCGTATATCGACTCAGGAGCCCACCCCTGAGCAATTTTTGCCAAAGACACCATCGTTCTATACTCGCCTCCTTCAGGGGGTGGTTTTGTTGCAAACCCCATATCAGCTAACTTATAATAGCCTGTTTCGACAGTCGTGGAGCGAGGTATCAATTATATCATTTTACAACTTTTTCGACTAAGCAAGAGGCGATTTTTACAAGGAAAATGTTGGTAATTTTGACCTTTTTGTCGAAAAATCAGAAAAACATATATATTTGAGAGAATATATTAAGATCTGAACCGATTTCAACCAATTTGCAGGCACGCATACCACATGTTCAATTCTACTCCCTGTGGCAACATTTCAACTAAAATCGGAGTAAAAATGACGCTCTATGGTCCATATGAGTGTAAATACGGAGCGAAAGCTCAGTATAATGGGAGACCTATTATCTCTAAATACTGAACCGATTTCAACCAAATTTGACGCATCCAGCCACAAATGCTAATTCTAGCTCCCTGTGCAAAATTTCAACTATAAATCGGATAAAATAAGATCTGGCTACTGTGTGTCATATGAGTGTATAAATCAGGGCGATGAATGCTATATATGGAGCTATATGCTAAATCTGAAGCCGATTCAAATAAAATGTGGACACTTTGAACGACGGGATACCTAATTGTCTCCTAGTGCAAAAATTCAAATAACCAAATTGGGGGTACAAACTCTGTCTGTGGCCGTCGTATTAAGTCGCATATCGGGCAAAATATTATGGGAGCTATATCTAAATCTTGAAACCGATTTCAATAAAATTTTGGCACACTGTATGACTATAGTACTATGTTCTTCATAGTTTTATTTTTTTTTTTGTGTTTTTTTTTTTTGTGCAAAATTTTAAGCAAATTAAGGGTAAAACTACTGGCTTCTGGGCCATATAAGTCCGCATATCGGCGAAATATATAAAAAGTATATTATATAATATATATATATATATACTATATATAATATACTAATATATATATTATAATATATAATATATATAACTATATGATATATATATATATAATAATATATATATATATATATATCATATACGTATATATTAATACATATAATATATATAATATATAATATATATATATGATATTATATATAATATTATATTATATATATATTCGCCCGTATGGACTTTATATGGCCCCGAGAAGCCAGGATTTTGTACCCTAAATTTGCTCTAAAATTTTGCGACAAGAAATAAGAAGCAATTGTACTTATAGTCAAAGTGTGCCAAATTTTATTGAAATCGGTTCAGATTTAGATCATAGCTCGCATATATATCTTTCGCTCGATAATGGATAAATCGGTCCAGAAGACAGAGTTTTACCCCAATTGGTTGAAAATTTTGCACTAGGAGCAAATTAGTAGTGTCGTAAGTGGGCACAAATTTTAATTGTAAAATCGGGTTCAGATTTAATATATCTCCATACTAATAGCTCATTCGCAAGGATGCCGATTTACACTCACATATGACCAAGGGCATATTTTTAGTCCGATTTTAGATCTAGAATTTTGCGACAGGGAGGTAGAGGATTAGCATGTGTGGTGCTTTGGCAGTGCCCAAGATTGTGGTTGAAATGCGGTCTCAGATTTAGATATAAGTCTCCGCATATCAGTGACGGGGCTTCGCCCGATTTTACACTCATATGGACCCACAGGAGCACATTTTCTTGTCGAAGTTGAAATTTGCAGCCAGGGATAGAATTAACATTGTGAGCTATGCGTCGCCAAATATCTGGTTGAGAAATGCGTTCAGATCTTAATATATCTCAATATATATGTTTTTCTGATTTCGCAAAAATGGTCAAAATACAACATTTTCCTTGTAAATCGCCTCTGCTTAGTCGAAAAGTTGTAAAAATGACTAATAATTTAACCCTGCTCCACACTGTGGAACACGGTATTAGTAGTTAGTGCATATGTTGGCAACACCCAGAAGGAGAACGAGATAACACAGTGGTTGTCTTTGGCAAAATGCTCAGGTGTTGGCTCCTGAGTCGATATAGCGATGTCCGTCTGTCCGTGAACACATTTTTGTAATCAAAGTCTAGGTCGCAGTTTTAAGTCCAATCGACTTCAAATTTGGCACAAGTATGTGTTTTGGCTCAGAATAGATCCTATTGGATTTTGGAAGAAATCGTTTCAGATTTAGATATAAGCTCTCCATTATATATATTTCGCCCCGATATGGACTTTATATGGCTCCCAGAAGGCCAGAGTTTTACCCTAATTCTATATAATATTTTGCACAAGATAAGAAATTATCACTCATAGTCAAGTGTGCCTAAATTTATTGAATAATCTCGGTTCAGATTTAGATATAGCTCTGCATATATATGCTTTCGCGCCGATATGGACTAATACGTCTCCAGAAGCCAGAAGTTTTACCCTAATTTGGTTGAAATTTTGCACAGGGAGTAGAATTAGCATTGTTTGCTCATGCGTGCCGAAATTTGGTTAAATCGGTTCAGATATTTATGATGTATGAATGCGGAGATACATTGTATGTTAAAATTGTTAATGTTGAGTGTCATGATTTCGACAAGAAATCTGGTCACAAATACCAATCATTTTCTACTTGTATAAAATCGTCACTGCTTAGTCGAAAGAGGGTTGTAAAAATGACTCTAATTTTCATAAACTTCTAATACATATATTATCGAGCGATAAATCATAAATAATCTTGCGAAGTTCCTTGAAATTGCTTCAGATTTAAATGTTTCCAAGTTTTTTTACAAAATTGTGTTCCACCCTAGTGCATTAGCCAACTTAAATTTGTGTTCTATAGATTTTGTAAAAGTCTATCAAATTCTGTCCAAATCGAGTGATATTTAAATGTATGTATTTGGGACAAACCTTCATATATAGCCCCCAACACATTTGACGGATGTGATATGGTATCGAAAATTTAGTCGGCCCCGCCCGACTTTAGACTTTCCTTACTTGTATTTTTTAATTTAGGGCACAAATTTTGGAAATTTGCATCCCGCCTCTTTGATCTAAGGCAAATTCTCCTTAAAGTAAAGAAACACATTTGTATGCAAAGAAATCGTCCTAAAATTAACTGAAATAATTAATCTGTAGATTAAAAATAAAAACGCTTCAAATATAGGCTAAGACTTATTATGAGGATTTATTTATTTATTAAAGAATATAAAACCATAAAACTCCTCCCTCCTCTAAGGTCGTATGTCTACGAACTAAGACAAATTTTCCTTAAAGTAAAGTAACACATTTTTGATTTAAAGAAATTGTCCTTAAAATTAGCTGAAATATTGAATCTTTGGATTTAAGATAAAAACGCTTCAAATATAGGCTAAGACTTATTTTGAGGATTTAGCATATTTAGTTTAAAGTTTATTTGGCATCCAGAAAACTTTTTTTACTTTGAAGTATCCGTTATAATTTGGATTTTTAAGCAGGTATTTTTTGTACGTGAATAGCTTTATTAATATACCACGAATCAATTACCAAATCCTTATGAGAAGGTCAAAATCTTTGGATGCAAGTAAACTTGTTTTGAGTGTACGGAACGAAAATTTTCACCTTTCACATAAAATATTTTCTTTAAGAACACATAAACTCGAATTTATGACAAGCGATGCAATTATTATCTCTACAATTTTTTATTTGCTACCAAAGAAAATTCTTTCCGTCAAAAGAAAACTGTACTTGTGTAAAATTTCGTTCCTGAGAAAAGAAAACTCTTCTATCTGTGTAGCTACCAAGAATAATAGATTAGTACCGATGTATCAGGCTCACTTAGACTATTCAGTCCATTGTGATACCACAGTGGTGAACTTCTCTCATATCACTGAGTGCTGCCCGATTTCATGTTAAGCTCAATGACAAGGGACCTCCTTTTTATAGCCGATTCCGAACGGCGTTCCACATTGCAGTGAAACCACTTAGAGAAGCTTTGAAACATTACTGAGGTGAGATAATCCACCGCTGAAAAACTTTTCGGTGTTCGGTCGAAGCAGGAATCGTCGTGAGTTGTGTATGCAAGCCGGGCATGCTAACCATTGCACCACGGTGGATCAAGAATATTGGTCCGGGGCCAGTTTATATATTTGCTGATCTACTGGAATTCTTCCTCATGTCGCATCCATCCTATGCTGTCTACTATTTCAAAACTTCCATAAATGTTGGTATATATACGAAAAACTTTTTCTGGGGAACGAAGTTTTAGAAACAACCGGGCGAAATATTATATATATATATATTATATATTATATGTAATATATATATATGATATATTTATATATATTATAATTAGTATACTATATATATATATATATATATATTATATATATATATATAATATTATATATATTATTATATATAATAATAGCTATAATATTATATGATATATATATATATATATATAATATATCATATTATATATATATATAATATAATATAATATATTATATATATATTTATATATATATATATGATATATATATATATATATAGATATATATCATATATATATAAAGGGTGAAATTTGTTAAGAGCTTGATAACTTTTTTTAAATAAAAAACGCATAAAATTTGCAAAATCTCATCGTTCTTTATTATGAAACGTGTTTAGATTGGTCCATGCATATAGTTTTTGAAGATATTGGTTTTAAATGGTTGACGCGGCCTGCGTCTAGTGGCCTATGTCGAAAGTCCAATTTGGGCAACTTTTTCGAGTATTTTCGGCCGGAAATAAGCCCGAATTTTCTTCGGAAATGTTGTCTTCGCAAAGCTGGAATAGTTGCGTCTTTATTTCTGTAAACTTTTGACTTGACGTAAGCCTACACAAAAATAGTCTAAAAAGGCGTCAAATATCGATGATCTATGGGTGACAATCTACCGGTCCAATGTTCTTGAGATGATTGTTCTCCGAAGTTTTCCCTCAATAAATGGCATAGAATCGCGAGCTGTAGTGGCATGTGCCGCATCTGTTGAAACCACATGTCAACCAATGTTCAGTTCTTCATTTTCTGGCAACAAAAGTTTGTTAGCATCGAGATATGCGATGCCGCCATGTCACCCGTAACGATTGCGTCATCAGCATCTTTGAAAAAATACGGTCCAATGATTCCAACCAGCGTACAAACCACTCACGCAATTTTTCGGGAATGCTGCAGGTTCTTTGAAGGCTTCTGTTGCTCTTCACTCCAAATTGCGGCAATTTTGCTTATTTACTAACCCATGTGTCAACAGAAATAGAGCCTCATCGCGAACCAAAATTTGTCGATAAATCGGATTTTTTCTTCTGCATCTCGGATTTTGGTAATAATTTCAATTATTTGACAAGGCGTTTGCTCGTTTAGTGAAGTCTATTCATGATTAAATGTCAAGCATACTGAGGCCAATCTTTCTCTTTGACACCAGAATGTCTGAAATTCACCACGTGATCTGATCAAATACTCATGCATTGAAAATTCCTAAGCTCAAAGAAACCCTTTATATATATATATAGTATAGTATAAGTATATATATATATATAATTGTATATAATATATATAATAAAAATATAATAACTACTATATTGATAAAAGTAAGTATAGTTATATTATATATATATATATATATATATATTTATATTGTATATAATATACTATAAGTTATATTATAATATAGTCATAGTATATATATATAGTATATATATATATGTATATATTATATATATAATTATATATATATAGTATATATATATATATAGGTATATATATATATATATGAGAGTATATCTAAATCTGACCGATTTCTTCCAAATCAATAGGTTCTATTCTGGGCCAAAACACATATTTGTGCGAAATTTGAAGTCGATTGGACTAAAAGCCGACCTAGACTTTGATTACAAAACATGTTTTCACGCGTACATATATCGACTCAAGAGGCCCACCTGAGCTATTTTTCCAAAGACACCATGTGTTACTCGTCTCCTTCTGGGTGTTGCAAACATATGCACTAACTTATAATACACTGTTCCACAGTGAGGCGCAGGGTATAAAAATTAAAACAAAGTTTATAAATTTTATTAAAAAAAAATCATTATTTTAAAGAAATGTGTCCTTAATATTTTGCTGATACTTGTGTAATGTTTAATATCACGTAAATATTTTTTCACTGTGAATGTACTACTAGGATTATTTTAATCATGATGTCCATCCACGAACAGATAAATGCCAGTTTAAAAATTCCAATTATAACAAACACCCACACTGAAGATATTTTCCTTAAAAAACTAAGGTTAAGAAATCCAAAGATTTGTCTCAACGATTAAACAAAAGTTTTCCCATTTTCAATCACTATGACCTAGGACAACACTTCTATACATGAATTATTTAAAACTCTTTTTATGTTGAAAAAATAATTGGCTTAAAATATGGTGGTATTCTTGTCCCAGTTACACGGTCGGAACACGAATGTTTTTCCTATATAGTACTAAAGTCAATTTGCTTTACTTAAAAAACGTTAGCCTTTAACGGGTATATCCAAAATATCACAGAAGAGTAATTTCTTTACAACAAATATTAATTTTTTTTTGGTTCAAAAATGTTTGCATCACAATAATTTTTTAACTCAATTTTTTAAGTGTAGTGATTTGTTTTTAGATTTTTTGAATTTTATTTTTTAATGTAATATTTTATTAGTTTCATTCAGTTTCGAAAGACTTTTAGGTAAGAACCATTTTTGGTCATTGACAATTAATTATATACTTTTCACTTGAACTTGTATTTTTTTTAAATTTTAAACTAACTGCAGGATAATAAAATCCAAGTATATTCCAAACAAATAAATTGGTTAAAAATAACACTTTTGTGAGCGGTAAAAATATTTCCTTTGCATTCACATCCACTTCAGATAAAAATAAAAACCATTTCTTATTAGCGCACCTTAAAACGTAATTTTCCCAAAGGCGGTTCGGCATAGGGTACACGCATGAAAGCACGCATATGACGACCTTTGTGCGTCAACAAGTGACGTCCGACCAATATACCACCATGCGGAAGTTTAACCTTCAACTGGGGTGAAGTACGAGCCTCCGATGTTAAATCATTGAAGAGAATGACCAAAATCACCGAAAGCAGCAAATGCATTTTGATTGCGCAAAAGCAGCATCGCGTACCACGGTCACTCTTATCCGATGGCATCTTACGCGTACGTATTTGGAACTCAGACTGGGCCTTGCCGTGTTAGAGTTTGATGTTTAATACAAGTTTCTATCTACTATACCCACTCATTATCGACAATGTCCATTGTGCGCGAGTTTTGAGAAATGAATTCAACATCGGTGTTGTCATAACGAAGTCTATTACTGTGTCAGAGCCATGCATTTGACGTGCGATTTGGAGAGTTCAAATGATTGTTACCAAAAAATACGTTTGAGTATTGAGAAGACCATGGTGTTTACCTTTATGCTTTTTGTTTTTAATAAGCAAATCGGAATGTTAAATCCAAATTTAAAGGGAGAGAGAGAGACTGATCACTCTTTTTGGCATTATACCTAAATGGCGGGGATGTTTTAACAGCAAACAGAGCAATGAACAAAACCAATTACGCAATAAAATTTGAAGGGGATACGTGAATATTGTTTCTATATAGTTTAAAACTGGAATCAGAGAC
>PGFW01003724.1:22938-35688 GCA_003123925.1 Haematobia irritans
TCTAGATGCAACACACTCCATGAATATCCAGAAAGATTAAGCAATTCGTTCTCTCACGCATACATACTAGCCATACGTACAATTGTCATTACATATTGTAACGGTATACATTTATTTCTCTTTGTTCTATACTTGATATTAACAATATGCTGATCTTAGAATCATTCCGTTTTGAGTAGAAACGTTGAGAAGTGTACTTTGATAATAAATAAATATATTGTTCTACCACTTAAATCGTTTACGTCTTGTTAGTAGGACAGTGGGAAGGACATAACAGTGGCGACGAGCACTGGTTTGTTTTATTGTAACCACCTTGGTGTAAAAAAATATGGAAGCTGTATTTGAAAAATTCCTCGACAAACAGCAACAAAAATTGATAGAGCAATTGGTGACTTTGACCAAAAGCTCATCTGTTGCATCATCAGCGAATTTTCGTACCACCCAGAATCGAATCAAACTTTTGAAGCCTGGTTTTCTCGATACGAGGTGTTGTTCTGTGAAGATGCTGATAAACTTTACGATGCGGAAAAAGTTAGGTTAATTTTGAGGAAATTGGAACCCCAAGTGTTTGACAAATACGCAGATTATATTTTGCCAAAAATACCCCGTGACCTTGATTTTCAAACCACAATTTCTACGCTCAAAACCATCTTCGGAAGGAAGGAATCGCTTTTTAGCACCCGAATAAATAGTTTGCAATATACAAAATGTGATGATGTTAACCAATATGAGACCAATCTCAATCTCTCAAGAATATGTTAATTTTTTTTAAATTTCTGTCAGAAATCATAAAAATTTTTAGGCATAGAATTGTGGAAAATAATATAAAGGTCATTTTTGTCCGGGTAGCTAGAAGTTTAGAATTTTAGCAAAAAGTCTCAAACTACAACAGATGAGTTGTAGTTTGTTGACCAAAGAAGTACAGGACAGCTATTCAAGATGAAAAAAAAAAACAAAAATTTTCTGTTTTAGCAATTCTTTTGTTAATATGGCAAATATCCTTCAATTATGGAACAGAAGACATACTGCTATACAGTCAGTAGTTCGCTGAAAATTTCTGCTCTTCCTAATTCAGTATATCGAAAGGGAGAAATACTATTGCATAAAATCCAAAGCAGAGGACTTTAAACATTGAAAACCAATTCCAATTTTTATTATACCCCTCTTGAGGATCGGATTTATATTTTGAGAAAAAAAATTAACTATGAAATTATTATAATCTAAACGTCTTTGTGGTGATGTAGCTGCTTAGAATACGAATGCGAGTTTGTTTAACCTATTGGTGTTGGAAGCCACATTATATATGATCTACTCGAATCTATTTCTTCAGTCAATCATAAACTATGTTATGCTTATTCAAATTTGGTCCCGATTTCCACAATATGAGCATATTATTCGCATAAGTATGCTGACCGAAATATCATAAAAGTTGTACGTTATAGCAACTCTACTTTGAGGAAGGCGATTATGAATATTCGAATAGCTAAAGCTGACCAAAGACCTTCCCAATAAAATGAAATTTGCACACTGATGCAAAATAAACTAAATGGTTCACAGTTTATTTTCAATGAAGATGGAACAAAAATAAGATTATATAACATAGCTTTATGGTTACAATAATGAATTTCACTAGGCAACTTCGTGTAATTAGAAAATGAATACACCAACATTTAAGAGTATGTAAAGGAAAACTGACACCCGAAAAAAATTTTGTAACGCAAAAATGCTTGCTAAAAACAGCAGGTTTTTGTTTGCTGAAAAAGGGAACAGCAGTAGCATGTAGTTGTTTCCAGCCAAACATTCGTAGTTGAAACTGCAAACCATTGTTTACAGCTAAGCGGTTAGGTACTACCAGCGGATCCGGAGGCGGAAGCGGAGCGTGAGCGTGGGAGCGGAGCGGAGGCAAGCCCTTTTTTTTCGGAGCGGGAGCGGAGCGGGAGCGGCATTTCTGTAAAATCCGGACGCGGAGCGGGAAGCGGAGCGGTTTCCAAATGAAAAAACCGCTCCGCTCCCGAATAAAATATTACTGAATGAAATGTTGTACTTTGAAATTTACATGTTGTAGGTAATTTTCAAATTTAGCTATACCTTAGCGTTAGTTGTGAGTTAAACGTTTAAAAGTACGATATCGTATTTTTGTACGTACGTTTACATTGGGCGTGGGAAAACAACAACGTGTTTTTTAGAGTTAATTGTTGTCAAAAACGGCAAATGTCAAAATATAATATCGTAGTATGTGTTTTAAAATAACAACAGTTACTTCGATTCAATTCAATCCGGTATTACTACAAAAGTATGTTTGCAGATGAACGGTCAAATAAATGCAATTGAAACGATCTTTATTTATATTTAATTTTTTATTTTCTACACTGAAAAAAAAATATTTGTTTCCGTGAAGTTCAAAGAATTCCATGTCTTAGAATAATGAATGCAAATTTTGTTAACATGGAAGAGCGCATTTCTCTGAAAATTAAAGTTTTTGTACCCAGCACCATAGTAAGGGTGACGGGCGGTATTAATAAGTTGTCATTCCCGTTTGTAACACATCGCAAAATAATCGATTCCGAGCTATATAATAGTATATATATTCTTTGATTCAGGGAGAAATTCTAAGACATATAACGATTCCGTTTCTGTCCGTCTGTTTGTTGTAATCACGCTACAGTCTTCAATAATGAAAGCATCGGTCTGAAAATTATTGCACAACCTCGTCTTTTGTCTGCGGCGGGTCAATGTTCGAAGATGGTTATATCGGTCCAGGTTTGATATAGTCCCATATAAACCGACCTCCGATTTGGGGTCTTGCGGCTTATATAAATCGTATTTTCTAATCCAATTTGCCTGAAATTTGAAATCTGGAGGTATTTATGAACCGTAAATAGGCTGTTGCCAAAAATGCGTGAGTATCGGTCCATGTTATTGGTATAGCCCCCATATTAGCGACCGAATCTCCCGATTTTACTTCTTGGGCTTATAGAAACGCGCAGTTTTTAAGTTTCCAATTTTACCTGAAATTGAAATCTAGAGGGATTGTAGGACCACAAATTACGTGTGCCAAAAATGTAAGTTATCGCGTCCATATTTTGGTATAGCCCCATATAGGACCGATCTCCCGGATTTACTTCTTGGGCTTATAGAAACCGCAGTTTTTATCAATTTACCTGAAATTGGAAATCTAGAGGTATGGGCGGGGGGGGCGCGGGGCCGGGCGGCGGGGTCGGGGCGGGCGGGGGGCGCGGGGGCTATTGTAGGACCACAAATACGTTGGTGCCAAAAATTTGTGAGTATCGGTCATGTTTTTGGTATGCCCCATATAAAACGACCTCCCGATTTGGGGTCTTGGATTATAGAAAGCGTGATTTTTTATTCCAATTTGTCTGAAATTGGAAATTCTAGGAGGTATTTTGGACCAAATTTAAAGAGGTTGTGCTGAAAATGTAGTGAGTTATCGGTCCATATTTTGGTAAGCCCCCATAGTAGACCGATTCCCATTTTACTTCTTGGGCTTCTAGAATTCCGAAGTTTTTATCCTATTGCCTAAATTGGAAATCTAGAGTTATTTCGGGGTCATAAAGAGGGTGCCGAAACGGTGATAGCGGTTCCATGTTTTAGTATATCCCCCATAAGAATCGATCTCCGATGTTAACTCCTTGGGTTTCTAGAAACCGTAATTTTTATCTGATTTGCCTGAAATTGTAAATATTCTGGTATTTTAGGCTCGGTCCATTTGGTAATGCCTCCATATAGACCGACTTCACTTGAATTGCTTGAAACTCAATGTAAAATTTCCAGATTTTACTTCTACATATTTAAGATTTCAAATCAAGACGCTATTTTATAATTTTCTTGCACACTTACAAGAGATGTTTAATGGATTCTCTAAAACTCAAACAAAAATGGTTCTTTATAAATCCAGAATCTGATATTATCCTCAAGATTGAAATCTTTTAAAATTTTATCTTCGGGAAGTTGTCCTCAAGTCCTCAAGCCCTTCCTAAAATTTCAAAGAAAACCCTAATATTTAGTCATTGGTGGGAATTTAACGGTTCGGCCCGGCCACTTAGTGCTGTATATTACTTGTTTCTTGTCCAAAAGGCAATAAACTTTTGATGAAGTTGTAATGTCCTTATAATTAAGTGGATTTTACTTAAAAATGTGTTAGGTCATTAATCATGAAAGAATAAAATTTTTGAGTAAGGTCAACGTTGGCATTTAATAAATTAAGAAAAGATTCTTTAAAATTAATAAAATTGTCTTTTAAATTTGTTTCCTTTTTTGCATCTTGCCTACAAAGCAAAAAAATCAGTTAAAAAATAAGACATGTTTTTCAAAACAACTTTATTTTAAAGACGCTTTTACTTGGAAATCGATAGCATTTAATTTCTACTGGAGAGTTCGAGTCTTAATATCGGAAAAAAATAACTCGTTAACTCGTTTTTAAAGGATTTTGATAACAACTGATCGAAAAAAAGGCTAAAAAAATTGGAAAAAATTAATCATATTGCCTTTCTAGAATGCTTCCTTTAATTGAAGTCAAAATGATTTTAATTATTTTCTGAAAAAATCTTAAATTAATAAAAATATTTCAACACATGTTTTAAAGTCATTATACCCTTAAACCACATAAGTGGTTAGGGTATAATAAGTTTGATCTGCCATAAAATGGTCTACAAAGAAATATTGATTTTTAGACCCCATAAAATATATACCGATCGACTCAGAATACACCTCCTGAGTCGCATCTAGCGCTTTGGCGTCCGTCCGTCCATCCGTCCGCCTGTCATGTATTTTGTTTCACAGGATTCGGTCGCAATTATTAACCGATTTTGCATTGGAAATTTCGTACAGGGAGTTTCTTTGGCATCAAGGGACGAACGTTATTGAATTTGGAAGAAATCGGATCAAATTTAGATATAGCTCCCATATATGTGTATTGCCCGATTTCGACAAATGGGGCCACGTTGCACTTTTTTTACTAACCGATCGTCGTCAAATTTAGCACAAAATAATCTCGTATCACCTTTAAGTCTGAAAATTTCATCGAAATCGTGTTCAGATTTAGATATATGGTCCCATATATATGTATCGCCCGATTTTGTCAAATTAGGTCATAAAATCCCTTATTATCAACGATCTACTCAAAGTTTGGCGAAATGTAACTTCTATAGCACTAACTATATGTGCAAAAAAATCATCGAAATCGGTTCAGATTTAGCTATAGCTCCCATATACTGTACGGCCCGATCTTTCTAAATAAAATAAAACTCAATTGAACAAATAATACAATGTTTGTACTAAAATTTTCTCGAAGAGGAGCGGAGCGGAGCGATTTTTTTTTTTCTCGAGCGGAGCGAGGAGCGGAGCGGTTTTTTTCTCCGGAGCGGGAGCGGAGCGGAGCGAAAAAAATGGACCGCTCCGGATCCCTGGGTACTACGTTCGGTTTTCGAGTTGAAAACCACTTTATTTTCGCGATTACTTTTCCTTATATAATCAAAATTATAAATGAAAACAAACTTATTCCTGTAGAGTCTTGCCGAAAACTAATGGAACAAGAAACTACACATCAATTGAGTTAATTTGTCTGCTTTATATTGAACTGTTTTAATAAAGTAACCACCAAAATTTCAACGCGAAAAGCGAACATAGTACTTACCTTAAAATAGCAAACAAATGCTGCTGAATTAGCAAACGTGTTTGCTAAAAGTTTTTGACAAACATCGCTGCTAAAGTAGCAAACTGCGTTAGTTGAAATAGCTAACATGTTTACTGCTATAACAACTACAAATGTTTGTTTCCAGCAACACAAAATTGTTCGTTTTTTTAACGATATGTTGAAATGAAACCCGTAAATCATTTAATACTTTAACTTCTACATTTATTAAATGTGTGGAATAAATTGAATTCCATCAAAGTATTGGAAGTTGAGTTGGATTGTTGTCTAGGATTTATTTTCGTTTGTTTTTCTTCTTTGCTCTTATACACGCGGGTAAAACATAACAATTTTAAGACAGTCTGTAATGAAAAGTAAAAAAAAACAATTAGTAATTACACTAGTTTACACTAAAATTTACATTTGATGAGAGTTTGCTTTTTATGTGGTTTAATCTCCTGAATTCGAAAAAAGAGGTTAAAAATAAATTTTAATAAAGCAGTCTCTGAGATATCCTTATATTTTTATAAAGATATCTCAGAAACATGACATAACAAAAAATTTATTTTGTAAACTATTTTTATTTATAGGAATTGTATTGAACGATGTCATCAAATTGATTCATGTCATTATTAGGCTAAAATAGCAACGTTTTAATGTTAAACTGGTTTTAATTCTCACATTTAAGGTGAACTTTGCCAATTATGATAGATTGGTACGTAGGTCGTATAGTTATTTTAGGTCTATCATTTATGTTATATGGCAGCCGTTATTTCAGGTTCCCTTTGACTATTTAGTCCATTATGATACAGCAGTATTGAACTTCTTTCTTGTCACTGAGTGTTTTAATACTCACATTTAATGTGAACTTTGCCAATTAGGATAGATTCGGGTACAGTTTAGGTTAGTTATAGTGGCAGCCCGTTATTTCAGGTTCCCTTTGACTATTTAGTCCATTATGATACAGCAGTATTGAACTTCTTTCTTGTCAGTCAGTGCCACCCGATTCCATGCAGGAAGCTCAAAGACATGGAATCTCCTTCTTATAGCCGAGCCTGAACATCATTTCCCTTTGCGATGAAAATTTTAGAGTAGCTTTGAAGCACTCAGAAAGGTCACCAACATTACAGAGGAAGTAATCCACTGTTGCAAAACTTTATGGTGTTTGGTCGAAACTAGGATTGAATCCATAACCGTTTGTCTGCACAGCGGGTATGAACAATTGTACGACGGTTGCTCCCATATATCAATGTATAATAGTCATTTTCCAATCTAAAAATTATTAAAAACAAAAGTACTTTAAAAGGGATACAATATTATACAATACTTACCAATTATAATAAAAATAAAAAAAATTGGAAAATATATTCCAAAACAACACAAAATAATTTTTACATTTTCCCGGCTTGTCTCGTGTTTTCGTTTACAAGTGATGCTTTGACGGCGTTGGCGTTTGACATGTCGACGTTGACATTTGTCAAAACCAACAATAGGTCCGTTCGCGTACTTGTCTAGCAATAATTATACAATAAAAACTAGCAAGATAGTAAAAGTGGCAGAGATTTTATTTTTTTAATGGAAACATAGCTGCGCTGCTCCCTTTGTATTCGCGATTCAATAACATATGGAGGAGGTAAGAATAATTTTTGCTGCCACAGAATCCGGACTTTCATCGGAAAATCATCTTGACAAATGAGGCTCATTTCCACCTCAGCGTATATGTCAAAATGCAAAATTGTTTTATCTGAGGGTCCTCTATTCTCAATGTACGACTGTTTAGTTTGGTTAGTGGCCTGCCGGAGTTACTTGATTTTTTTACAAATGAACTTGTTTTATGGTTAGAGCTGGTTGGTGTTGAACTGGACAACGGTAACTTTTAACAGTTACGTGTCACACAAGCAACTCTTTTGCAGGAAACGTTTCTAGCTGGGCAATCCCCAAGATATTGCATTATTAATTACAGCCTCAACCATAGAATTCACATGAATATATTTGGTTGAAATTGTTTTTCATTATCAACTGCAACTGAAAAACAGCAGACAGCGTTTGCTATTAACAACAAACTTTTTTTCTATGAGTGTATATAAACAATAAAATAAACGAATGCAGCAATCAAAAGGATATGTGGAGAGCAATAAAGAAATTTGTTTAAAAAAAAGAGGATGATTACGTACATGAAATCGAACTGAATGGGAGAATCGTTACACAAGATGTTAAAATAGCAGAAAAATTGAACTCATTCTTTATAAAAAGCATCGAAGATATTTCAAAATCTATACCATACGTTAAATATGAGAACAACATTAATGAAAACTTAAATTCTGTTTTCAAATTTAAGAATGTAACTCTGACTGATATAAAGAATACAATGAAAGCTATGAATAATAAAAAGGATTACAATTCCTTAAATATTAATATGCTATTGAGTAACATTGATTTGTTCGGAAAACATATATACAAGTTGATTAATGGTTCACTGTAGAAAGGATTTTTCCAAATTGTTTAAAAGAGGCATGTGTAGTACCTATAAAGAAGGTGCGAAATACAAAGAATCCAAACGAAATGCGACCGGTAAATATGCTACCGACATTAAGTAAATGAATAGAGAAAATTGTGTATAAACAGCTGAATGCCTATTTTGAGAAGAATTTATTACTGTATGAGAAGTAATCGGTATTTGGAAGTAATCACAGCTGCGAAGCTCTTATAAATCTCGTAGTATCAATGTAGAAAATAGATATTGGAAGAAAAAACTGTATAGCTGCTGTATTTCTTGATTTAAAGAGAGCACTCGAAATAATATATAGAGAGAATTTATTACTCAAACTAAAAAGCTATATATATGCTGGTTTACATCTTATTAAAATAAGAGATACCAAAAAACCAAATGTGGCGATCAATTTTCTAATCCGAAACTCAATAATTCAGGGGTCCCTCAAGGTGCGTTATTGTGTACCTTACTTTTCCTGATCTATATAAATGATTTGGAATCAGTGGTAAGGAATTCAAACGTTTACATGTTTACTGATGATACACTAATATATGCTGTTGGAAAACCCCTGAGGAATGTGTACGTAAACTGAACGAGGATTTAGCTAGAGTTGATAAGAGAAATTTATTCTAACACGTGATCCACCACGTTCCTAATTCAAATTGCCCACATATTAATAAGTTTTAACATATAATATATAATTTATGACACCAACAGGAAGGATATCAAATTATCTACGCAAAAGTGTTTAAAATAATATTTAAGGTATTTAAAGTTTTGTTGTTTTGTTCTTATTTGTTGATACGTTTAATATTGTAGTATTGTAGTGTATTATATAATATAGAGTATTATTATATATTTTATTTTGACGAAAATTAATAAATTATACAAAATTCATAGAATTTTGGCTTTGACTTTCAATATGAAGTGGGGATATCATTCATACAAATTTTGGGTGAAATGTATTTGCAACGATGTTAATTTTTAATTTGAATCGTATTGAAAATTGTTTAAGAAATTATTGAGTAGCGATGCATTTCAATTTGAGGATAAAGCTGAGTTCTATGTTCAGTTTTCAAGTTTAAAACCATCTAATTTTCACGGTTACTTTTTTTAATCAATTAATTTCGAAATATTAAATGGTTCGCAATCAATACATTGGATATTTTCCATCCATAATTTGAAGAGACTTGATAAAAATGTTATCATCTTCATATATATTTTTGCACTTTTAATTTAGTGTTTTGGTGAAAAACTCGAACATAGTACTCACCTTAACACTTGAGAAGTTATTGCTAAAGGCCGGTATGCAGCTCCTAGCTTCATTGCATAGAAATGCATGCTTTTTGACAACGAATTTTCGGTACTTCAGTTTCGTAAGCTAGTCTCTAATAAAACAGGGTTGCAAAAGCATTTGGACAATTTAATTTATTACAATCTGTGTGCTAAATTTTAAAGTCTGTAAATAAAAGCAATTAATTTGACGGAATATTCGGAACATATATCTACATTTTTAAAAGGTTAGCTGTTTTAAAATTTGTTGTCAGCTGTTTGTTTTTGTGACTTAAAATAAATTTTGTACCGAAATTCGCTAAGGTGCATATCCGCCTTAAAGTGGTATTAATTCAGTTTATGCTTATGTACTTAGGTTCGTTTCTTCGCAAAACGAATATCGTCATCTATCTCTGTAAATAGGGTCTCAAATCCAGGGATGTTAACTTGTTTATGCGAAATAATATGCCTGCCCATTTTTTCGTGCGAAAAATCCAGGGTTGTATAAATATGTGTCTGAAAATACTCAAAACAAAGATTTCGCGTTTATTCCGCGCTAACGTTTTTTATATGGAGTATAACAGCTGTTTGTTTTCGATGTAGTGGGGATTCTCAGAAGCGCCCCCAAATTCAAAAAATGTTGGCAGGGAAGTAGCAAGTTACATATTGCAGCGTCTATCAGCCAGTTTGTTTATTTTCGATGGAGACAGCGTGCCTGGAAAAATATTTGAAAAACGATCACTTTATTCTATTTGGAAAGTCGAAAATTGTTCACCATATACCTTTCATAATTTTAAGCGTAATATCTATGTTTTCAGAACTTTATTTTCGTTTTTTATTTAAATAAATATAACAGCTGGTTGCGCTTGGCGTTTCACAAAAAATAAAATGGCTCTTCTAACAGTAGTGATGGCAAAATACTTTCATGTACATTTTGTACTTTTTGATATGCTTCCCCCATCACAGTTCGCGATGGTTGTGGTGACATTTACGAGTCTGTGGTAGCGATGAGGATGAAATGGAACTTTGAAATGCTGGCAGGTTTAAAACTCAACATCATTCTTTTATTAATGCAAAAAATTATGTTAAATGTGATGAGATAAACCGAAAAATGTTATATTTATATGAAATTATAAATGTTTAATCAAATCGATAAACATCTACACAATCGTGTTTTACTTGACCACAATGATTCTTCTACAATTACCTTAAAATGCACTTTTTCTGATAGTTTGCAGGGGTTCTTATTGGCGTCCTTCGAAATTGATCTAAATAGGCACCTAATAATTGCACTTATCAGAAACTTTTTCCTAGTAACTTGGCGTGGTACAACTTCTCAATAGTGACGACGCTTTTCCAACGAGTTTTTGATGTATATGATTGTTTTCGACGTAGTGGGGATTCTCAGAAGCGCCCCCAAATTCAAAAAATGTTGGCAGGGCTATAGTATGTGACCAAAAATCTGAATATTTATCGAATTGAGGCATAACAGCAAACAAAATGTTTGCTGATCGTATTTAGGAGCTTGTAAGTATATTACGATGCAAAAATATATCAAAACTACTTTTGGTTCTTAAATATGCTTTGGGGGAAAATTTATAACCTAAAAATTTTATAAATTGTTGTTCAATTGGACCTGAAGTACAAAAATATAACAGCAGACATCGACTGCTGTTTTTAGCAGACTTTTTTCTATGAGTGTATAATTTTATGCCTTTTTCTTACTGATTTAGTTTTCACTTTAGCGATTTTAGCGGCTAAACTCGAACTTAGTACCCACCTTAATGTGTTGAATTTTCCTGTTGAGGGTAATGTCTGTTTTTGTTGAGAACGCGATTTTCTCAACAATTTAATCAACTTGTATATTACACTAATCCTTTGAAAAATGTTGAAATGTAGCATTTTTCAAAAGTTTGTGTTTATTTGGTAGTTGTTATTGCAAGTAGAAGAACGTCTGAACGACCCTTAATATTTGATTAAATACGCGTTGGAACAGTTCGATATATTGAAAGAAACGATATCTGCATAATTCAGTTATCGATAGGTAAAACTGGTAATCGACGCCGCCATCATATTATCTTGCAGGGACGATCCAAATACGAAAAAATTGCATTGCTGAGACGGTTGACATTCGTTAAAGAGGAATTAATTTCGTTTTAAAATTTGTGTGGGTTAAAAAAGGAAGTGCTTTTAAAAGTGGACATACAATTTACACAAAACACAGGTAATTTTTGTCATATCTTGTGTATCCAAAAAGGATATTTTCTGTTATCTCTGCCTAGGATATTAATACAAAAGTTTAGTAAAGAATTGTATTGTTAATCGGTCATACCGGTTTAATATAATTTTGAGTTAAATGCGTTGTTTGTTTGTCGTTTACATCATTTAAAATATTTATTTTGTTTGTGTTTGGAAGTGAATTGAACAAATTGTATTGAATGGTCCTGACACTAATTGTCTTCCTGTTGATTAGTTGAGTTTGGGTGTGCCTGCCGCAGTCACGACGACGCCTTTTCAAAAGCAGCGACTTCTGTAACACAGCTAGCCCTTTGTTTCTTTGTTCGCTTGTATCTGAGATAAATTCGAATAAGATAAAAATGGACATGCAATAAAATATATTTTTTAACAATATTAAAACAGAAATATTTGGATGTTCAACAATTTAAAAGATGTGGGAAATAAGGAACGAAAGTGGTTCTAATTCTGTCATTTCTTTCATTAGGACATCTTGCCAATCGAGCAAACGCTTAAATTTTATGCACATCTTAGAATTTTCCAAATTTTATAAAATATAATTGGCGAATATTAGTAATTTTTAATAATTATACTTGTCTCGCTGTAATGTTCCTATACGTGTAATGTGATTTTAATAAATGTCAATGTCCCCGGTAAAGGAAATCAGCATTCGGTTCCTATTGTGAAACAATCTTAAGATTAATAAAATAATTTAATTTTCAATAAATTGTAGTACGAAGACGAAATTAAGGCCTCCATAATTTATAAATTTTGTATAGCGATTCGCTAACAAATGTATAACATTTCACTCTTCCGGTTTACAAATTCTGAAAGCGCGAAATTTTCTTACCCCCCACCCCAATTAATTCAAACCACACCCTAAGAAATTTGTTAGCAGCCCGCTGTACAAGCGAAAGCAGTCACTGCTTGGTAATAGAGCAAGCTGACAATTTATAAAACACAAAATAAATAAATAGTTACTAATAATAATTAAGTGGTTATTGTAAATGAAGCAGTTTTTCGTAATTACAAGGAAAATAAAAATATTAAAACCAAACTTTCATTGCAATGTTGCTTATTCTTGGGCTAGTCCCATTAAAGC
>PGFW01003732.1:10342-22717 GCA_003123925.1 Haematobia irritans
ATACGTGCTAACAACATACGTTTCGGATCTGAACTCCAAAATTTTTCTGCCGTTTAATTCCCCCCACATCTTTTCTCCACTTCCACCCGAGTTTTAGTCTTACACCTTTTCTGAAACGAAACACGTAGCAAAATTAGCATCAAATGCAATTTTTTTATAATTTACCTTCTTTGCCGCACGGATTCGAACACCGACCAACACAGTTGAAGACAAAAATACGACATTCCCAGGACAAAAAAAATGTTAATTTTTTTACATACAGCAAAAACCACCAAACTTATAATTCATACGCGTCCCGTTAAAATTGCGCTCCCAAGACTACTAAAACACATAGTTCCAACCAGTCAGGCTATTCTAAAAAGCTAACGCATCGAACCGCACACATTATATTCAACATTAGTCCCAAACACTCACACATGTTCCACACATATTTAACATTATATTCCAAACATCGCTTCATGCTAGTTAGACACACATTACAGTCCCACCCGCAAAATATTGCCAAACATATGAAAAACAGCTTTCAATCGTTAAGAAGATAATGGCACGGCGTATAAGGTTTATCGTGCAGAAGACTTTCTGCTACGCAAAAGTTTACATGCATAATGGGATAAAGAAAATGGATATGTCCAAAATTTCTTAAGAGAACCCATATATTTAGCGACAGCGTTGGAACCAATTGGCGAATTCAAAGGCCAAAAAGAAACTACTGAGTGCCACTTTAAATATCAACTTGTTTCTCGCAAAAAAAAGTAAAAACACAAATATGTAATAATGTAATAAAGGACAACATGTTCGGCGTAACATATACCGAATAACAGATAAAATATCTATCCCATCGACATTTGGCGATTTTTTTTTTTGAGTTCGCATCGCCCTCTCAATTTCCCTTCTTGTTTGTGGTCCCATCATCGTAATTTGTCAACTGCCACTTGGTCATTCAGCGATTGTATTATTTTTAGATTCTATAATTCAGCATCGGTTTCTAACAAGATATAGCACCATATAGCATATCTGTGCAAATCTAATTATGTATGGACCAATATCTGAACAGATCCAATTTGATATTATTAGATAGGATTGGATCCTCCAATTGTGTTGACACGGGTACGATCTCAGTCTTGGGTAAAATGACATAGTGTTGCCAATGATTCTTACTTTTTGATACCCTCTACCATAGGATGGGGATACGGCCATATATAGGTTACGTTGATAACAATTCTTGGATTGAATTGATGTCCTTTTACACACGATATATAGGCCCATTGTGATTCCTCAAAGTAGTTTTCTCAAATTCCTCTTCCTGACAAAGTCTCCTTTAAAATCGCTTAAACAATTTCAATTATTCGTCTTCCTTAAAGTTGCTTAAAACATCCAATGAGAGGCCCTGATGAAGGCGATTATGTTGCTTAAGCAACACTCCCGCAGATCGGAAGGATCCCAGTGTTTTGTTTTCGTTTTTAAGTTTCGGGTCGAGACTCCATCTGCAAATGGCATCATCTTTGAGGGCATCTACATGGGCCATATGTTTCCCATGTATGTTATGCCCAGTTATAATTCCAATTAAAGGCCTAAGGCATTACGATTCGATAGTGACCGGATCGGTTATATAGGGGCTTAATGATTATGGACTCATATGGACCACTTTGCATGTTGTTAAATATCATATACTAAACCACGTACCAAATTTCAACCATCGATGAGTTGCCAATCTCCAAAGGCGCCGAGGCAAATCTGGGATCGTTTAGTATGGGGGACATATTACATGAATTATGAATATCTTTGTAGTAGACAATTTATTTGTGACTCCAAATCTGCATAGATTATTGTGTACTACCATATAATAGCTTGACAACAATATCTACTTATACAATATTCAGAAATCTCACTGAAGTAAGAGATAATTCCTTTATGCTCTTATCCAAGGTGCGCTACAACCGGAGGTCTGAAGCAATCAGCGCGAAGTACAGTAGTATCATGTGGGAGGGGGGTATACCATAGTAAAACAGGATTTTATTGAATCCAGAAGTTTTAGTCGAAAAATAAGAATGCGATTCCTATAACTGTGCGCGATTTTTTTTCGGTAGAAAAAGTTGCAAAATTTTTATATTCTGATACTAGATTCTACCAAATTTTTTCATATGCATATGTGATTATTTGATTGCATAAGAAATTATTTTGTGCACCACCATTTACACTTTAAAATTATCAACTGAAGTAAGATGAATTTTATATAGAGAGTCATTTCTCTAAGTTGCAACAGATATGTTCAATATTCTTGAGTTATCGGGAAATTATAAATGTTTTGCGAGACAGTTTTTTTATACAGGAAGTTTTTTGCAAAAGTATATTAATATTTCTAATACATTAGAGGACCTTGAAAAATGACCATATTTTTACATGTTTAAATAAGACAATATATTAACACATTGACCAAATTTCAAGACGATCGTTTTAGATTCATAAATTTTCTCTTTATAGTGACTCGCTATAGAACCAATAGTCGGCGGAAATCGGAATTTATTTATTCGGTGAAAGTTGTGGCAAATAATTATAGCAAAAGTTAACCTATTCGCTCAACAAAATACCTTATTTTGTACTTGCGATAAATGATGATCAAGATTTTTTTCCACTATCGATGATATAAAGACCATAATAGTAGTTGCATGCCATGCTAAACATATAAAATTTTCGCGGATCAGGAAGAAAATTATAGATATTGACTGTCACTTTGAAACTTCCAACGCTTATAAATTTTGGGGGGTCCGTTTTAATAGGAGGAGCGCTATACTTAAAAGTGAGGAGCCGATAGGCCCATTTACATACCATAATAAAAGAACGTACGAAGCTACATCATAAGCAATATTAACCAACTTGTGCTTGAGTGCTGCATGTCGAAGCTATATTGTAGTTCAGAGTTAAGCGTGCATAATCACTGATCAGACAGACGGTCATGTTAGATTCTTTGATCTCATGAACAGTGTCTACCGGGACTACAAGTGATTAACATATTAATACTGTTTAAATTACATGGACCTAACAACTAAATATTTCGATTTGGTACAACAGAATATCTAAAAAGATATAATATATATCTCCATTGCCCTAAGCAGTGAAGCGATTGGGTTAATTTAGAATATCGCATCGCCTTTAGTATTTTTTACAAATATTTTCCTATCTTTCAATAATATGGTCTCCATTCTAGTCGGATAATTTTTTGATCACGTGCGCGAACAGTGGTGTTCAGCGAAAGTTGTATTATTTATTTGATGGCTACTATTATTTGACAACTACCGCAAGGGACTCGATACACATTGTATGTAAGCTTCCGAAAATTAAATGCTTCAAGGGGTCCCTGAGTCGATCAGCCATGTGCGTCACTCTGTCGTGATGAGAATCATGTGTAAGTATAAGTCGTAGCACGCAAAATAGACTAGAAATAACGACTTTGGAGAACATTATTACTCGAAACCATAATTATTCTTTTTAAGTTTTTTGAGAATTCGAATCTGATAATATACGGCAGAATGATATTCCTTATCACCAAAAATGCATACGTGTTGTTGTGCCATAGAAATATCTTAATCTTTATGTATTATACCCAATTGATAGGACACGGAAATGAAATACGGCCATAATATATGGTTACGTTGATAACAATTCTTGGATTGAATTGTGTCCTTTTAACACACGATATATAGGCCATTGTGATTCCTCAAAGTAGTTTTCTCAAATTCTCTCCTGACAAAGTCTCCTTTAAAATCGCTTAAACAATTTCAATTATTCGTCTTCCTTAAAGTTACTTAAAACATCCAATGAGAGGCCCTGATGAAGGCGATTATGTTGCTTAAGCACACTCCCGAGATCGGAAGGATCCCAGTATTTTGTTTTCGTTTTAAGTTTCGGGTCGAGACTCCATCTGCAAATGGCATCATCTTTGAGGGCATCTACATGGGCCATATGTTTCCCATGTAGTATGCCCAGTTATAATTCCAATTAAAGGCCTAAGGCATCACAATATCGCAATTAATAGTTTTTTTTTTTTTATCTCATATCAAAAACTTCCGAAGAGACATCCTCGCCATAGATCAGGACGAGAATCCTCTAAAGATATGGATACATACAAATGATCTCTATCGGACCTTTCTAAGGTTTAGCCCACAGCCAACATTTCGCATAAACCTATCTCCAGATTGCACTTATTCAGCCACTTGTGTCCTTCGTCGGAGCATATTCACCGGGTGCAGACCACTATTAGTGCCCCAGAAAAAGAGGGTTCTAAGACCAACTGAACTTTATTTAGTTCATGAAGATTAGTTGATTTTAGTTAAATTTTACTCAATATGAGTAAATGTTCCTTATTTGAATAATTTTTTGCTAACTTTAATAACGTGAAAAAAAGTTATATACAAATATAGTGCACAATTTTACTAAAAAATAAATTAGTTCATATTTTCCTAAAATGGTAGAAGTTTTCTTAAATTGAGTTCATAAGTCTCTCAAATGAGTAAATTTGACAAAATGTACCCTGCCTTGAACTTCGTACAGCGCCAAAGACATTTTAACCATTTTATAAGTCCAATTTTTCTTTCACATATGAAATTTTCTTAAACAACAGAAAAAAATTATTATTTTTAAAAAATTTCTTCAATTTGACAAAAAGTATTAACTTGTTTGTAACATGTTGCAATTAGAAAACTATTTTAGTTAAAATTTTCTAAAATAAACCTACATTTTCTTCCACGGTGGGTTCACTTTTTTTTGGGTGCGGGAATTGCCAAACGCGACACTCATCTTTCTCATTTCGTGCAGGATATGACTCACGTGATCATTTGAATTCCTTATAGCCTCTCCTAGCTCCCGCATCTTCAATCGGCTGTGCGCCAATAGTAAAACGTGAATTTTTGCACTTTATACTTCGTGAAGACTATTTTGGGACAAAGACGTGGCTCTCATAAATTCTTTAATTTAATATTTAACGGCAGTCTTCAGAAGAGATGAATCACCGAATGATTTTTGAAAAGGTCACTAATATTGCCCTTTTCCATTTATTTCTAACATCAACTCGAACTCTTCCCCATCCTCACGCAGTAAATAACAAAAGTTCAAGTTGACTAAAATATCGATAGTAGCTGTTCACGCAACTGAACTACACTTCGGAAAAACTTCGTGGTACAAATGAAGTGTGTCATTAAAATTGTGCTAAAGAATCAATTTTCGTGAAAACAATGAAAAATTTAGTTCCAAACTACTAATAAATATTTTCCTCATCCTAATGAAATGTTTTTGTTATTTCAGTTAAAAAATATGTAGGATCAATTTTAACTAGGTTCTTTGTAAACAAACAAGACACGATCCGAATCTTATCGTACCACCCTTAGTTAATCAGAAAAATAACTACATCCATCATTTCAAAATGTGAAATAAATATAGTACAATGTATTTTGACTCATTAAATTTTTCGATAACTTCGGTAACATATCTGAGAAATATTTACAAAGTTCATTTGAAGCCATGGTCCTAATTGGAAGTACAATAAACGCCAACACACAAAGAAGAACTTTGTGGCGACAGCGTGTGCGGATACGACTTACTGACCCTTATATCTAGATTCAGATAGGTGCGATGTAGCACTACCACTGCTTCCTACTGTCGCCAATACTAATCGGTGGTAAGCCACTTTTTCAATTTACGACAAGCATCTTTTTGCTATTTTGATATAACGTTACGTTGGGCGCCGCAACTTAGCTGAGTCATAATGTTTTTTCAGTCTGTAAGACAGATCAGAAAAAATGTAAATTATACACTTTACGCTTCCGAGAAAAAAGAATAATTTGCCTGAATTTATGAATTTGATTCACTACAAGGCACTATCATACATCCAGTGTAATGTGTGTTGGTCTACAAGATGATGGACTAGGCTCAGAATTGAATCTCACCCCAGCTAAAACTTTTAAAAATGGTATTTGTCTAGACTAGGCTCGAACGACACACTTCTCAATTACGATCTCAATTGTGGTATTACATCAAGACCACACAATGCTAGATATGTAACAACAAATAAGAAGTGATCAGGATAGCATTGATAATAGATCTGCTGCAAATTGAAACACAAATTGTCATGATAATAGCAATCCATACGAACAATTTCTGCTAAGTAGATTATGGGTTGTTTTCTCAAGTCAATTACAGTCTTCGTATGAAACTTGTGGAAAGAATAACGCTTAATTAAATATTTAATACACTCTGCAACAAAATTGAAGTAAATCTTAATTTTTGATCAGATTATCCAAAACACTTATCCTTATACAGTGATATGCGACATATGATCGCAGAAAACTATTAGAATAATGCACTTATATAAAGCTATTTTCGTGGAGAGAGAAATGATATTAATTTGGTCTTGTGAGTTAATATTGAAGAACGAACTCCCGCCCGAATAAAAACAATCACGTACATGTGCATATACTCTAATATCCTTCAAGTGTCAATAAATGTATTAAAACATACATCTTATTGCTAAGGATAATTTCAATATTATTTTAATTTATTACTTACAGCCACACTTTTATTAGTTTTCCAAGTTGATTCAATCGTAGGGGCTCTCTAAGACCTAACAATACTTATTACTAAACTGTATTTTCAAATGGGCTATATAGCTGCCATTCATTTGCAGTTTTTTATTAATATTCCATAGATGTCCTAGTTCAATATGAACTTAAACTCACCGTTATAAATTTTCTACCGATGTGAGAACAAGTTAGACCTACGAGAAGATCTATATTTATTGATGAGATTTATATATTTCTACTTAATCTGCGTTTATCAAATGCAAAGAGAGCTACATGAAACTATATTTGCCATTATATCAAAAAGAAAAATAGATGTTTTTTCATCAAAAAATATTTATCACATAAAGTATAAACAAAATTAAAGTTTTGTGTGATACAAAAAAAATGTATATAAACATTGTAGAATATAGTTTAATTGTAAAGTTTCTTTTTAATATAAGAGAACCACGAAAATTTATATATATATCTGCACATTCTGCGATACACTTGGTTAGCTGAAAATCATGTGTATAAGATGATATTTAAAGTTATAATTTTACAATAAGATTGATATCGTAATTATATTACACGTAATACTAAAAACAAGCAACCGATCCGCATCTAATACGTCATGCGACGATCATAAGTCGTAGAGTAATTAATCGGTTTTCGATTACATCATAGAAGTACTTGGCCTATCACGCCATGTAATTGGAAAATTTTACGCAATCGTTGAATATCTTTTAATATTCGTACATGCCGGTACGTACGGGTTAGCATATATCATAAAAATGCATAAACCTTCACAAACAACAATTTTTGAATGCAACACAATTTTCTACCACAACCATCGAGATTATACCAATAATAGAATATTTTTTATGTCAACATAGCGTCTCTTTCAAATATGCATCCAGAAAATTGTTCGATATTCGTGCTATCAACTTGACTAGTCAACACTTAAAAATAATATATATGCATGCTCAGATTTGCACCAAAAAATTTAAATTAGAATTAAGACCATTAACATGTTGTGAATATCATTTTTATGATTAATTTGTTTTCAAAAAAAACATGTCCATATCGCAAGACGTTAAAATAAAATGAAATTAAAATATAAATGAGATTGTTTTTTTAATATAAGATTTCACCTTTTACAAATGTCATATTTATTGGTAATATACTTTTGTGAAAATTTGAGTTCTGTGTTAGAATTTTAGGTGGATTTGGTAACAATAATCACGGCCAACATATATACTAAATACGCTATAAAAACATTGAAGGCTATATATTATATTTAATATTTTGTATGACATCTTTTATATCAAAAGAAGGAATAGTCAATTTTTTTATATCATTAATATAATGTATATAAGTAATATTAAGTCTTCTTCTCACACAAACAAAGAATCTCGAAGCCTGAGCCCGAAATATGAGATGAGATTTGTATTATGGTTACATTGGGAACTAATAATATAACTGAATGCAATATTATAAAATAACAAATACTATAATTATAAAAAATGAATACATTACAAGTAGTATGATTATGATTATAAAAAAAAACCATATATATTTTAATATTAGAATGTTCGAAATTAGAGTCAGTAAATAATATATGCAATATATACTAAAGATAATGTATAATTTACAAACATTATCATTTTTTATTAATTCATTTCTCTAAAAGTGTAATTTCAAATTAATCTATATTGGAAGGAAAATTTGCTAATTAATGAATACAGAATTTATAATAAAGGAATTGTATTTGTTTATTAGACAAAAATTGTAACATAAGGTGATCTGGAAAATTCTCATTTAGTATATATAGATTGATATGAAGACTCGCTGAACGTATAATTCAATTGTGCATATGCCATCATTAAATAAACCTGAAGCACCCTACATTTGTTACGAATAGGCTGAGTAATGAAGTTGACTACTAAATTTCAGATTCTTTGGTATTTACTCCAATTGGTTCTATAGGTTGGTCTGACTGCCGATCCGGAAGCAAGATTAGGATGCAGTCTGTAATACACATAACTTTTGCGATCGCCGCAATGCGCGACAATCACGAGCTTTTCAACCGCATCGTCTACGAAAACTGGTCCAAAATCACTCTTAAAAAGCAGCACTGCCCTAATGTTCGAACTCGTTGACAAATGTATAATTACTCGTAAAGTGTTGGGGCGACATATAGTGTCTTTGCTGATAGCGGACAGCCTGGATAGTAGAAAACCGGACGAGCCGCTGAGCACGACAAAGTCGCATACACGGTAGTCTACATTAAGATAGCGCCTATATCACTCGCATCTCGTTGAAAACAGCAATAAAACACGGGATCGATACTGATCTACACCGTGCATATCGCAAGACTCTGAGAACAGACATGCCGAGCCTAGTCGATTTAGCGTATCGTATATAGTAAGTTTGGATCATATCGTCGGATGTGACTTTATACTTTCTTTCCTATTAATATACCGTATCGCATAGACTTCATACATTTAGCTCGAATCACTCGGTATGCTGTAAACATGAGTTTGCTGTAACGATGAATTTGATCCTGTATTGTGATATGGCGCAAACTAATACATAGTAGCCGTTCCGATCGATAAGTCTGTAACTGGCCCGGAATCTAGGAGATCAGAAGGTATAACGCGAAAAGAGCGTATAACGGCGTCCCGTTGATATAACTTTTCAAGCTACTGTAAAAAAATCTGTTTCACGGAGAGTTAGTAGTGCGCATACAGCTAAGGATTCTGTTGATAGGCAAACCATCTGATACCGCATGAATAGCGAAGCAATAGCGCCCTGATTTCATAGACTTTCCGAGGCACTGTGTCCCACATCAGTTAGAATCTTTATACATCGAGACGAATCGTAGACATAAAAGAGCCTTGTCTGCTTGTGATAAGATAGGAGACGGAATGATATTCCGTATCTTTTTATAGCCTGTAATTTTAGCATCATTGTGCTATGTACGTGTTATATATACGTCCATTGTGATGTCGGCCTAGAAGATCTCGTAGCAACTGCCTTGGAGAGTATTCCCAAGGACAGAACGCTCCCATACAATCGCAGATTCTTCTCTCTATTCATAAAGATATAACATGGAGCCGCTAATAAATATTGTCTCTATGTGAATATAAGGAACCAAATAATCTGCTATGTTTTCTCCGGCACGAAATATTGTCTCAGCAGCGGAAGAAGGGAACAAAGTTGCTGTAAAAAATATCTAAATGAGCAGGTGTACAATACAACGACAGTGTCTAATTTCTGCGGAAATAGGAAGCAACAGAATAGAATAGGGTATTTACATGATTTGTTTATAATCTGATTCTGTGACAAACCGAAACTTAATTTGAATTGTTTCTATAAATATTCATACGAGTTTACCTTGAGTTACAACCGTTCGTTTTCACCTGATAATGCACTTGAAACTCGTAATCTTCCCTTTATTTCTTTCTCATACATTTGTTGAAAGATGTTGCATAAAATAATACTAAATAACTCGCTTATTTTTTAGATGCGTTATGATGATAAAGTTTTGCCAGTTATAGAATACACTAAGACAGACATACACAAATGATAATTTTCTCGAATGCAAAGTAGCGCATCTTCTCAGATATGGAGTGTTATTCATGTATTTTACTTCATATGAAAAAAATATTGTCGATGATATAAATGAATTGTCATGTCTGTTTAAAAATACGATAACAGACAATTTTTTACTTCGATAAGGAAGAGCGCCTTATATCGCTATAAAATTATAATATATACATTTTTTCCTTCTGGCCAGAAGTCTCATAACTTAATGTTCTAGAACAGAAACATAGTCTTTAACCATGCATATAATGCTTGATCTTTTAAAAATGTGTTCTTAACATAGAAATAGAGATAAATATAATGGCTGGTGGCGCCATGAAAAGCCATACTTTCGCCACTTCACATGAAATATAAATGAAATAAGACTTAACGTAATACATTAATCATCGTCTTTATTTTGAATTGATCTTTGCAATCTCGACGCCAAAGCGTAAACAAACCGTTAGGATGATTGTTGTATATCCACATATACGTTACCATTTTTAAAGAAGTGTTGCTTTATCTCACATAACCTATTTGATATTATTCTACTGACAAGTATCGATCCTACTCTTGGAAAATAATAAATTGTTGTCCGTTACCTCGATATATAGGTTATAGGACTTAATGATTAGTAATGAAGAGAAAAGTCTAGAGTGTGAGAACGATTATAAATTTTTCTCCTTCCTAGTATGTCGGCTAATACAACAAAATCATAATTCAAAGAATACAGTGAAAGTTGATCTAAAAGTATACCATATACTTTGATGTTCCTACAATCTTTCCGCTTTCTTATGGCTACTGAGAACACAATACCACATTATAGGTTTTATTTGAAAGTAAATTACAAATACCTTGGAACCGAGGAAGTTGCATTTTTTCAGTGTGAGATTGATTGCTGAGAGAACTTCTTCAAGAATTTCGTCTTAAAGAAAATTTAATTTTATCAAATTTCTTAGGACATTATTATCTTTCCAACGAAAAGAAATTAAAATTTATATATTCTGCATCTAATGCTATTCACGAAAGTGTGACTGTATTAACAGCACTACAACACATTTTTAATATGCACAAAAAAAACCACGGACTTCCTCATTTGTACCACGATTTTTTCGAAGTGTAGTCCGTTTGCGTGAACACTACTATCGATATTTTAGTCCAACTTGAACTTTGTTAATTTAACTGCGTGAGGATGGGGAAGAGTTTCGAGTGTATGTTAGGAAATAATGGAAAGGGCATATATATGCGCTTTTAAAAATAGGTCCGGTGATTCAATCTCTTCTGAAGACTGCCGTTAATAGTTAAATGAACAGAATTTATGAGAGCCACGTCTTTGTCCAAAATAGTTTCGAAGTATACAAAGGGGGGGTTGCCCCAAAAAAATGCACGTTTACTATCTGGGCCCAGCGATTGAAGATGCGGAGAAGCTAGAAGAGGCTATAAGGAATTCAAATGATCACGTGAGCATATCCTGCACGAATGAGAAGAGTTCGCGGTTTGGCATTCCGCACCCAAAAAAAAGTGAACACCGTGGAAGAAATGTAGGATTGATTTTGAAAATTGTTCAATAAAATCAGTTTTCCTAATTCACATGTAAATACAAGTTAATACTTTTTGTCAAATTGCAAGAAAATTTTTTAAAAAAATATTAGATTTTTTCTGTTGTTTAAGGAAATTCTCATATTTGAAAGAAAAATTGACTTTAAAAATGGTTAAAATGGTTTGGCGCGTAACGCAAGTTCAAGGCAGGTACAATTTTAGTCAAATTTACCATTTGGAGAGATTTATGAACCAATTTAAGAAAACTTCACCATTTTAGGAAATAGTGAACTAATATTATTTTTAGAAAATTGTGGCCTATATTGTATATATATTTTTTCCGTTTTAAAGTATGCAAAAAATTATTCAATAAGGAAATTTACTCATATTGAGTAAATTTACTAAAAATCACTAATTTTCATGAACTAAAAGAAATGTCAGTTGCCTTAGAACCCTTTTTCTGGGTGCAGACTATAATAGTGGTCTGCACCCGGTGATTATGATCCGCGAAGGACACAAGTGGCGAATAAGTTGCAATCTGGAGAAGGTTTATGCGCAAATGTTGGCTGGGGCTAAACCTTAAAAGGTCGATAGGATCTTTGTATGATCATTATTTTAGGGTTCTCGTCTGATCTATGGCGAGATGTCTCTTCGGGAAGTTTTTGATAGAGATAAAAAAAAAAATATATTCGATATTGTG
>PGFW01003732.1:22742-33777 GCA_003123925.1 Haematobia irritans
GATAAGTTCTCAGTCTTTTTCGGTTTATTACAAAAAGAGTTAGTTAAAATTGATCCTACATATTTTTTAACTGAAATAATAAAAAAATTTTCATTAGGATGAGGAAAATATTTATAGTAGTAGTGAACTAAATTTTTCATTGTTTTCACGAAAATTGATTTTTTAGCCTCAAAGTTTTTCGAAGTGTTAGTTTCAGTTTTGCGTGAACAGCTACTATCGAATTTTTAGTCAAATTGAACTTTTGTTATTTACTGCGTGAGGATGGGGAAGAGTTCGAGTTATGTTAGAAATAAATGGAAAAGGGCAATATTAGTGGGCTATTGAAAAAGGGTTCGGTGATCCATCTCCTTTGAAAATTCACGTTTTACTATTGGCGCACAGCCGATTGAAGATGCGGGAGCTAGGAGAGGCTATAAGGAATTCAAATGATCACGTGAGTCATATCCAGTACGAAATGACAAAGAGTGCCTGCGTTTGTCAATTCCCGACTATAATAGTGGTCTACCCCCGGTGAATATGGTCCGACGAAGGTGAAGACTATCACCGGCCACAAGTGGCTGAATAAGTGCAATCTGGAGATAGGTTTATGCGAAATGTTGGGTTGTGCGGCTAAACCTTTAGAATGATCCGATAAAGATCATTTTACACACAAAAAAGTTTTTTTCTGATTCAATCACGAAATTAATTGATCCAATTAATTTTTTAATTGAAATGTCTTCAATCACGAAAATCATAGTATCAATCACAGTTTTAATTGGGCATAGAAAAAATTCTTGATTAAAAAATTAATTGATTTCATTAGCAAATTTCAATTAAGTTTTTAGTTGATTCAATTAAAAAAATAATTGATGTTTATTGCAAACCTCAATTAATTTTTTTAATTAAAAAGGTAAATATTTTCAATTACTTTCTGAATTGTCTTAGAGTTTTTTTTGGATTAATTGTTTGGATTGATTGTTTGAAATACATTTTAACATTAAAAAAATGTTTATTACTTTTTTAACTGACTTACGGACATTTTCATAAAAGCTCCGTTAGTGTTCCGTTACTAACCAAATTTTAACCGTATTATATGACGAAGCTGCCATCTTGCCCTTTATATTCCATAGGCCAGTTAGAACTTAAGGAGCGAAAATTTTTCAGTTAAAGTTAACCGGAGAGAAGATATTTGCAATTTACTTTCTGTTAACTGGCAGTTAAAGCCTAACGGAGCTACATGAAAATGGCCGTTAGTTTTTTGAATTTGATTAAAAAGTTAATTGTATTAATTAAGTTTTTAATTAAAAATTTAAAATGTTCAATCATTGACTTAATTAACTTAATGCTTATTTTTGATTTATAAAGTTTTTTTTTTTTTTTTTTTTATTATTTTTTTATATCTATTCTCATTTATATACAGGTGTATTACACATATTCAAGATATGTATGCCCTCAGCGCCGGCAGGCTTAAGAGAGAGCCTAAAAAGAGACGTCAACTGCTTGGAGCTTTATTAATTGAATACATAGAAATAATTCAACTATACAAAAAAAAGTCTCAGTCTTTAAAGTAAGATTTTGAAAGAAGTAATTATCCCATCATGGTATTTAGCAAGAAAGTTATTTCCAGGCATGTCTTAAAAGCAGACAACACTCGTATTCTTTAGGTCAGACGGAAGTGTTGAATATTCATAAGGACCAAATAAGATATTCTCTGGCTTAGTACTTCAGCAGCGACATCTATAGCTGGTACTTAATTCACCATTGCTATCGTCTCGTTCATTCTATTCGTAGATATGTTATAACGAAACTGAATATCCATAGGAATCCCAGTCCCTCAATGGACTTAAAAACCATATTATCCAGAAGTTTGATATTTAAAAAGACCTCTTATGGGCAAATCTCTCTCTTGACTACCCTCATGTATCAATAACACACCTTTTTGTGAATAAATATTCTTAAATTGTATTGTAGTTTGAAAATATTACAAAGTCCATTTGAAGCCATGGTTCTAATTGAAGTTCAAATACACCAAGACGTTTGTGACGCTTGTGCGATAATCATTAGATACCGGATGAGGTTTCATTAACGTCATTCCTTTAATTTCGGGGGGAATCACTTTACTTTCGCCAAGCCATTTTAAAACTATTTGTACAATGATTTTGCAGGTTCATTGTTTTTTCAGTCATTAAGAAACAGACAGAAAAAAATGTTAAATTACATTAGCACTTCAATAAAGAATAGCCTATTACATTTTACACAACACTTTCATTTAATTATTTAAATAAAAAATGAAAACCCCCAACTAAACTAATGCAAATTTGTCTGTTCCTTGTGTTCAACGCAACCATCTCATACGTTCAAATTAACGTATCCCACAAATGCTGATATTCAAATGAGTGAAGAAAATTTGAACTCTTTGGCAATTGAAACATTGTCGAACAATCCATGAACATTTGCTGACGTAGATATTGGTGTTTGCTTCAAAGTCAAATAACAATGTATTCCCTTTTATATTATCACCGGAAAAAATTAATAAAATTTAATTTATATATTAAATATTATATTTTGCACTTCGTCGGAATAAAAAAAAAACTATTTTAGGGCTATTGTGAAGAGAATTTTTAGTGCTTTACTTTTATTGAAATATATAAAACTATACTCTGAAAACTAGATCTCGGCACAAAAATAATAAAACAAAACTCTAATAATATTAAAAAAATTTACTTAGAATAAAAATTATTTTTTTCAAATAAATCTCGATACAATAAAATGTATGAAGAACATTGAAGAATAAATACGAAAAAACTATAAAGAAACAGTCACAACATTGGCTCAACTTGATTATATCGATTGTTGTGTATACATTTAAAAGATTCCGTAAAATGCACGTTTTAGAACGTGTGGAGCCGTCTCGCATCAACGTCATGGCAGACATAAGTCGTACGAGTAATAATTTTCAATTCTACAAGTGCTTGCTTTAGATGTTGGATTTTCGCAAATGAAATTTGTTTTTCGAAGTCAGTATGGTATGCAAAATCAAACCTTCCCCCTTCCACCACAACCATCGAATAAAAAAACGATAATTTAGTCAACAATTCTTAATTGCGTTTTTGAAAAATTTCAAATTTTGTTAATGGCTTGACACTTAATCAATTGCAGCGTCATTGTCACAAATTAATGAAAATACAATGTTAAATATTAACCGAAATATTTGTATTCAAAACATTCCTTTGCAAAAGAATAAAATCAATTAAAAAAAAATGAAATTGTTTGTAAATTAGTCCTTTTTAATTGCACATTTACTATACTCTTAAATAGCTATAAAATTTAGTTTTTTTTTTAAATCATTTTGTATGCATCATTTTAACTATAAGATATTTAATACATTTTTATTGTATAAGTGATTAATTTTAAATTATTTGTGCTTTTCAACCATAAAAATTGTTCTCATGATAAAAATATAAAATATGCAATAAAAAAATAATTCCAGATTTATAAGTAGGTATATAATGGTAACTTTATTACATGGGTTGAAACGGGAAGAATGATAATTTAGAAATTGTTGATCTATATTTTTTTTATAAGTTAAAATTCCATTTCAGGAATAGGTAATAGTACTATCAACCCTGAATATAAAAGTCATCAGAGCAGTTACACATATATGAAATTTCTAATTTAGATGCAAATAAACATCAAGAAATCTAGTAATAAGACATTCGCATTCAAAATTCAAATCAGTTCTATCCTACGGTTATTTGAGATTATGTTAAAAAAGATTATACCATACATATAGAAAATTTAATTAAAAATTTCAAAATAGAAATTTGTGTTCGTTTAAAGCATATGTTCTTTGATATTGTAGGCAATTCTAAAACCAAGAAAAAAACATTGATTTGACGATCTGGCGCATCAATTTCCGCACAATAATTTTTGTAATACATAAGTACATAACATTGCAAAATCTCGTCAAATTATTAATACATTGAGAATACATACGATATCGCTCAGTTGATGGGCAACCATTAATGTTATTCCAACAATGTTTTTTCGTTGCGCTGAGGTAACATTTTAAAATACAGGAAAAAGTTTCAGAAACTATCGAAAGCGTAACTGGATGCGCTCCTTCCAAATGCTTCGTCTGTAGTAATTTATGTCCATGGCTGTAGCGTTAGAGCATGTTGGAGCATGTTAGCAACTATAATGGCGGGATGGGCCAGAGAGAAATTTTTGGTTTGTGTTGCGAGTCCGTATGATCGGCTCTCTATTCTGTAGCTTTTGACAAAATGATAATTGATTTTTTGGATTTTGGACCGAATGTTGATAGGAAGTAAGCGAGATAGCAAAGTTCACAGTATTAGATTAAAAAAGCTTCCTTTACATTACACTAATTGAAAAAATTCGTTAACATTATAATAAAACCGTTAAAAACACTTGATCAACATTTTCAAAGATTTGTAAACTCATTAACTATGTCGCTTTTGGGTTCGAAAACCTTTTGTAGTTAGTACCTACCTTCTGCATTTTGTTATATTTCATAATTTATTATGGTTTATAACATATAAGATAAATACAAAATCGGTTATAATGCCAAATTTACTATTAAAAATCGGTTCCGAAAAATCGGCTAAGTTAACACCGCTGTATAACGGTTACTGTCGGGAGATGAAGAAATTGTAATGCGGGTTATTTAATTAGCATGTAGTGAATTCTAATTACAAAAAGAACCAAAAGTTCTCTCTTTCTAACACTTGTTTTGGAACGTTGACGCTCAAATATTTTCAAATTCGCATTTTTTTAGAATGGATTTAGCTATTTTTTTCGACAAAATTAAAAAATGTTTACCATTTAATTAATAGCTTACTCTGGTTGATAAATCTTTATTGAAACAAAAACAGTTATATAACCGCACTAAGTTCGGCACGGCCGAATTCTTAAATACCCCACCACCATTAACCAAATATTAGAGTTTTCGCTTATGAAATTTCAGAGGGTTGAGACTTGAGGACACTTCGCCGAAGATATTTAAAGATTTCACCTATGAGGACTATATCAAGATTCTGGATTTATTAAGAACCATTTTTTGTTTGGTTTGGAGGCATTACCAAAATGGACGATAACAAATTAATCCGATACATGTTTTTTGTGAGCCTAAATACGCAGAATATTCATTTTCAGGCAAATCAGAAAAATCAGATAAAAGACGCGTTTTCTAGAAACCCAGGAGTTAAATCGGGAGATCGTTCTTATTGGGGGCTAACTAAAATATGGAACCGATACTGAACCGGTTTTTGACCCAAAATACTCTAAGATTTCCATTTCAGGCAAAATTGACATAAAAATTTCGGATTCTAGAAGCCCAAGAAGTAAATCGGAAAATCGGTCTATATTGGGCGGCTATACCAAAAATATGGACGATACTCACCATTTCGAACCGATTTGTGGTCCTACAATACTGCTATGATTTTCCAATTTCAGATAATTGAATAAAACTGCGGTTTCTATAACCGCAGTAAGTTAATAATCGGGAAGTCGTCTATTTGGGGGCTATTACCAATTATGGACCGATATTCACAAATTTTTTGGCGCAACGTAGTTTGTTGGTCCTACCAAATATCTCCTAGATTCCATTTCAGGTAATATGTGAATAAAAACTGCGTTTTCTATAAGGCCCAAGAAGTTAAAATCGGGATGATCGGTGCTAATATGGGGGCTATATCAAAACATGGACCGATACTTGCACCAATTTTGCGCAGCCACCTCTTATGGTATAATATACTTCTAGATATCAAAATTTCAGGCAAATTGGATAAAAACTATTGATTTTTCTAGAACCCAAATCGGGAGGTCGGTTTTATATGTGAGCTTATATCAAAAACCTGGGACGATATAGCGCCATCCTTCGAACTTGTACTGCCTGCAGACCAAAGACGGATTTTGGTGCAAAATTTACAGCAACGATTGCTTCATTATGAAGACTTAGGCGTGATTACAACAGCAGAGGACAGACGGACATTCGTTATAATCGTACTTAGAATTTCTGCCGCTGATCAGAATATATATACTTTAATTAGTCGGAAATCGATATTTTCGATTTGTTACAGAACGGACATGACAAACTTATTATTACCCCGTCACCATTCTATGGTGGTGGGTATAATAAATTAACCCATTTAAAATTTATGAAAAAAAACTAATTATAAAAATTAATTAAAAAGAAAATAACTGTGTAGTTTGAATATAAAGGAACATCTTTTGGGAGGACATTTCGGGAAGTGATTTCAAAAATGGTGCCTTTAGGGCAGAAGCGTCCATTTTTTTCATGTGTTTTTAAATTAGATTTAAAAATTTGTATACCTCGCCGCACACTGTGGAACAGGGTATTATAAGTTAGTGCATAGTTTGCAGACATCCCGAAAGGAGAGGAGATAGACACATTGGTGTCTTTGGCAATAATGCTCAGGATGGTTCCATTGAGTGTCGATCTAGCCGATTTTAGATATAGCTTTCCATATATATCTTTCCGCCGAATATTTGACTTATATGGCCCAGAAGGAAGATTTTACTTAATTCTTGCAATTTTGCACAAAAGGAGAACAATTAGTACTATAGTCAAGTGTGACGAATTTTGATTGAATCGGTTTAGATTTTAGATATAGCTCCCAATAATATATCTTTCGGCCGATATGACTTTATATGGCCACAGAAGCCAGAGTTTTAGCCCAATTTGGTTTGAAATTGTGCACTAGGTTACAAAAATTTTGGTGTAGTCAAGTGTTGCTAAATTTTATTGAATCGGTTTAGATTTAAGATATATGCTCCCATTATAATCTTTCGCGTCCGATCTTTCCGTTCGATATGACACAGATTCAAAGTTGTAGTTCCGATTTCGTGACAATTTTGTACAGAGAGTTAGAATTATAACATACAAAGTATGCATATCCAACACATTCGACGGATTTGATATGGTATCAAAAAGGTAGATTTATAAAGTGGCGCAGTGTATAATATAGTCGGCCCCGCCCGACTTTAGACTTTCCTTACTTGTTTTCATTATACTCCAATGTTTTCTATTTATGCATGCTCCATTTCCAAAAAGCTTTATACAATAAACGACTCTGGTCACGTTCTCTATAAATCCTATGAAGGTAAAGAACGAACGGCGAAATGATGAAATCGAATACAAGGGCATAAAAAGAATTTCGTCCTTCTAATTGATCTCTACGTCACATAAGCTAGCGGACTATAGTAGCCCATATATGAGCTCAATGTAAGTCAATAAATAAGAAGCGATGTTGCATTGAAATATTTCCGACCGGTATATTTAGAGTTGCGGAACAAGTACCTAACTACTACACAAAAAAACAGACGCTTAAACATTCCAATGAGCATACGTGTTCTTTGGAGCGTTTCGCTTACATGTGTTTTAGTTTTTTGCTCGTCTTCTCAAAAATAAAATAAAAACAATACCTGTAATCTGAATGTGTAAATCTGGTCACAGCATTCAACTCCAATAAGATATTCAAACTTCTTTAATATTTGTCAACAAAAAAAAAACATTCCATGTAAATTCACACGACTCATATGAGATCCCCCCCCACATTGATCTTATTTTTGTGAGGGTGTGTGTGTGTGATAGGTACGCCAATTGTATTGGGAGAGTGAATGAATGAATATACGATTGTTCAAATATATGTATATATGTATGGGTATCCGCATTAATACAACAAACACGTAACAGCATACAATAACAACAAATAAAGAACTTACCGAAAAATACCACGGTTTCTCTATTGTCCCTGATTGTGCATTGGCAAAGGTCAATGGATCAATGAACTTAGTTAGGTCTTAAAGACAGATATGATGGTGACATAGAGTTGTTATGCGAGTATGTTTGTATGTTCGTTAGCCATAGCTAATTAAACTAATATCTCGTCATCATCATCATATAATTTGCTGTCTAATCATAGCCACATGCTTTCAGATTCCGACTTTACTAAAAATTTAATAAATAATTCGTTGAGAGTAAAGAATAAAGTGCCGACATATTCTATCTTCGATTTTCTATGGGACTCGTCTCTATGTTGTTTGTACATATACCCCGAAAACAAGAACGTGTATGGTTCAGTTTCCGGCAAAACCAGTTACTATCAAATGTGAACATCCGATATTTGCCATTTTATAGCAGGTAGATTTAAATGTCGGATTTTTATTTGAAATTTGTTTCAGTGATTAAAACGTTGACCATTCATAAATTATCTATTTCTTTCCGCATTTAGTACTTCTTAACTATTGACCTATATCAGCTAGAAAATCTACTGTGTACAACATAGAGTAATTTGGGCTAAATTTTACTATGGGTAAATATATGACTGGAATATAGGATATAGTTTTGATGGAAAAGAGAGTCGTAATGTCAGTTCTATAAAAACAACAACGTCCAAAACAAATTTAACTTGCGGTTGTACCGGAAGTAACCAGTAGTATATTTGAATTGCAATTTATCATAACAAATGCAGAATATTGTTTAAGCATTACCATTATACACTAATAATACGATATTGTTGACGAAATGCTACATAATCTTCAAATAACAAGCCCACAGGACGTTTGAAGAATAATTCCAGAACAAAATTTTAGCCACTTGTTTCAGAAATGCCATCTTTTTATTACACCTACCTAGCAGAGCCACAATTGAAATATGGGTCGCTTTATGGGAGCTATATTACACTAATGAAACGCGTAGACCCAGTTTTGTGTTGGGATCGATTATACTGGGCTATATATAGCACTAACCAGTTTGGACCAAGTTTAGGCATGGTTGTTAGACTAACTAGCACACAATGTACCAAATTTAAACCGAATCGGAACTGAATTTTGCTCCTCCAAGAGGCCTCCCGGAGCAATCTGGCGGTTGTGATATGGGGGCTATATATATATTATGCGACCGATATGGACAATTTTTGCATGGTTGTTTAAAGACTATACTACAAAATCACGTACCAAATTTCAACCGAGATCGGATGAATTTGCTCCTAAAGGCTCCGGAGTCAAATCTGGGGATCGGTTATATGGGGCTATTATAAATTATGGAACGATATGATATTTTGCAATGTTGTTAGAGATATAATACATAACCACGTACACAATAAACCGATCGGATGAAATTTGCACCTCCAAGAGGCTCGGAGATCAAAGTCTGGGGGTTGAATATGGGGACTCTATATAATTATGGACCGAATATGGACTAATTTTTTGCAAAATGTTTAAGAGATCAATATACTAGGTTAGGTATGGCAGCCCGATGTATCAGGCTCACTTAGACTATTCAGTCCATTGTGATACCACATTGTGAACTTCTCTCTTATCACTGAGTGCTGCCCGATTCCATGTTAAGCTCAATGACAAGGGACCTCCTTTTATAGCCGAGTCCGAACGCGTTCACATTGCAGTGAAACCACTTAGAGAAGCTTGAAACCTCAGAAATCACCAGCAATTACTGAGGTGGATAATCCACCGCTGAAAAACTTTTTGGTGTTCGGTCGAAGCAGGAATCGAACCCACGACCTTGTGTATGCAAGGCGGGCATGCTAACCATTGCACCACGGTGGCTCCCCATCATAATACTAACAACACTGCCAATTTTCAGCCGGATCGGATGTATTTTGCTCCCCAAGAAGCTTCGGAGGTCAATCTGGGGATCGGTTTATATGGGGGCTATATATATTTATGGACAAATTTTTGCATCGTTGTTAGAGACCAATACTAACACTAGTACCAAATTCAGCCGGAATGGATGAATTTGCTCCTCCAAGAGGCCTGGAGGTCATATCTGGGGATCAGGTTTATATGGGGCTATACGTAAACGTGGTCCGATATGGCCCATTTTCAATACCAGCCGACCTACATCAATAACAACTACTTGTGCCAAGTTTGAAGTCGATAGCTTGTTTCGTTCGGAAGTTAGCGTGATTTCCACAGACGGACGGACGGACATGCTTAAATCGACTCAGATTCACCACGACAGAAAATATACTTATAGGTCTAGACGCAATATCGATGTTTACAAACGGAATGACAAAGTTAATATACCCCCCATCCTATGGTGGAGGGTATAAAAATGAGCAAAAAACGAACTAAAACCGAGTTTCTTCATATTTAGTAAAATTTCTTATAAAATAATAAATCTGACTTTCTTTATTATAGAAAGCTTATCATACACACAACGTAAAGTAAGCTGTTTGTATTAATCTAGTATAGAAGCAGGTCTTCCTAATTCACGCACAGGAATAATCATTGTGCGTAACGGATTCCTGTCTCAAAAACATTCGCAACTAAATAAGCATTTTTTAGTAAAGTAGGGTAGTGCAACCGATTTCTCCAGATCATGTAGATATTCATCATTGATGTACACTTATACTTTCTTTTATCTCTGAGTAGTGGCCATTCCCAAATTAGTTAAGCGCGAACGGGCGTTCTTACGTAAACATAAGAATGCTTCTCCAAACTCTCACGAAATTTCACTCGTTCCTTGATGGATAAATCCATGCGCGCTAACAATTTCACTTGTCTCGAAGAGAACTCGAACCAGCTTTGTTTGAACCTGTGCATGCTAAAGAATGGCCCACGTTTCTAGGTGTAATAAAAAGATTGGCATTTCTTGAAACACAAGTGGCTAAAATTTTTCTTGAATTATTCTTTCAAACGTCCTGTGGGCTTGTTATTTGAAGATTATCGTAGCATTTTGTCAACAATATCGTATTATTAGTGTATAATGGTAATGCTTAAACAATATTCTGCATTTGTTAGTGATAATTGCAATTCAAATATACTACTGGTTACTTCCGGTACAACCGCAAGTTAAAATTTTTTTTGGACGTTTTGTTGTTTTTATAGAACTGACATTACGACTCTCTTTTCCATCAAAACTATATCCTATATTCCAGTCATATATTTACCCATAGTAAAATTTAGCCCAAATTACTCTATGTTGTACACAGTAGATTTTCTAGCTGATATAGCGTCAATAGTTAAGAAGTACTAAATGCGGAAAAAAAAT
>PGFW01003733.1:4609-21436 GCA_003123925.1 Haematobia irritans
CGAGCCAAAGAGAAGAGGATCTATTCCACAAGCGATAAAAACAAAAATAAAGTGTTCTTAATACATTGTTTCTGGGAATGTTTATTCGATTAATATTGCAATCATTAACATACACGTACATATAAACGTAATGGAATCGACAAGCCTATTCTTCATGTGAAATACTGTAATAACTATAATAAGTAATTATTTTAATTTGTAACATAAAACTATGAATTATAATAATTTAACTGGGCACATGTGGTACACAATTCTGTTCATTTGTTTTTCAACAGATATTCTCTCTAGTATATTTTGAATCTTTATATGTGGTTTCCGATATTTCATCCTGCTGTTTACGTTTTTAGTACATTGGCATTTTGTTTTATTCTCCTCTCAAAGAGAAATAAAATACAATTTCAAAACGCCATGTTGGGATGGATGATCGCATTCACAATTTCATAATAAGGATGGAAATCGAAACATTTTTGTAATATTATTTGTTTTTCCATATAATGCACAAGTGGTTTTTTTTTTATTTTATACCTCTCAAAAGAAAGTATATCAGTCTCGGTCAATATTAATATACATATCTGGAAGTTATTTTAAACAAAATACTACAATTGTTTTCTATTGACCTTGAACTACATCGATGAACACTTTGAAAGATTTGACCACGCCATAAAGCTCTTAATTAAGTGAATATAATTTGTCAGTGTTATTAGTAAGATTTTTTGGATACTTCAATGCGAGATTGAAAGATGAAAAAAAAAAAAAAAAAGTCATATACAGGCCGTAAGTCAGCAGAGGTCGAATCTTATTGTACCTCACCACAGCGTAACCTTCTAAGTGAACAGACTTGTCATACCAATCGAATTAATTGGGTTGTAGTAATACTTACCGCATTGGTAAGCATATCTTAAATTCTAAATGTCTTCTAAAATTGTATATTTGTTAAGTCGATACGTTGTATATATATAGACAAAGAAAGGTATGCATAGGTAAGTCGATATGGACTTTTACACCGGTAATGGGAGAGCCAGATTATGAATAACGGGGGTTTACTTATTGGGAGGCTATATAACATTATGAACTTGATAAGGGCATGTTTTTGTGTGATGAGGGATTCGATGTTATCTTGAGGGCTACTATAGCAGACATTTCAAATTAAAAAAATAATTGGATCAATTAATTTCGTGGATGCATCAGAAAAAAAAATTTTTTGTGTTATAACTACACACAAAAAAATTTTTTTCTGATTCAATCACGAAATTAATTGATCCAATTAATTTTTAATTGAAATGTCTTCAATCACAGAAATGATAGTATCAATTAAAAAATTAATTGAAGGTCAATTAAAAATTAATTGATCCAATTAAAAAATTAATTGATACTATTAATTTTGTGATTGATTTTTGTTTCAATTAAAAAATTTTGTTGAATCAATTAAATTTTTAATTGAATATTTTTTAAAACTCAATTAAAATTTTAATTGGAAAATTTTTGTGAAATTTTTTTGTGTATAGAACGATATGGACTACACACAAAAAATTTTTTTTCTGATTCAATCACGAAATTAATTGATCCAATTATTTTTTAATTGAATGTCTTCAATCACAGAAATGATAGATCAATTAAAAAATTAATTGATCAATTAAAGTAATTGATCCAATTAAAAAATTAATTGATACTATATTTTTGTGATTGATTTTTGTTTCAATTAAAAATTTGTTGAATCAATTAAATTTTTAATTGAATATTTTTTAAAACTCAATTAAAATTTTAATTGGAAAAATTTTCGTGAAATTTTTTTGTGTGAGTTTAGGCCATGGTTTGTTAACGGCCATCATACTAGTCAAATGCTACCAAATTCTTCAACTGACGTGGATGAAATTTTGCTTCTCTATGAGGATCGCAAACCAAAGATCTGGGATCGGTTGCTTCTCGTAGTGACTTCCGCAGCCAAATCTGGGATCGGTTTATATGGTGGTACATATCAATTATGGCGACCGATGGTGGACAATTTTTGAATGCTTGTTAGAGACGAGAATACTAACACATGTACCAAATTTCATGGTTAGTTATAGTGTAATCCTTCCCTCTTAGAGATCCGCAAGCCAAATCTGGGCATCTCGTTTATATGAGGGCTATACGTAAGGATTGGACCGATATGGCCATCTGCAATACCATCCGACCTACATCAATAACAACTACTTTTGCCATGCTTCAAGTCGATAGTTTGTTTCGTTTGGAAGTTAGCGTGATTTCAACAGACGGACGGACGGACATGCTTAGATCGACCCAGAATTTTACCATGACCCAAATTATATACTTTATGGGGTCTTAGAGCAATATTTCGATGTGTTACAAACGGAATGACAAAGTTAATATAGCCTCCATCCTATGGTGGAGAGTATAAAAATGTGTGTGCGCGCCCCCAGTAGACAAAAAATATATGGAAAAAATACTTGGAATCGGTAAACCTGTTATATTCCTTTGTTGCTCATCTTGTGTTTACTGGTCTGCATTACTTTTGTTTTCAATTGTGTGTTTTTTTTAATGTTTTGCTTTTATTACTTTCTTAGCGAATATGGAGGAAGATAACAATAGCAATTTTTGTGCATACTGAATGGTTTCTTTGTACTCTGGGTAGTGAGTGTACATGTGAGTAAAAATTTGACGAAATTTTGAAATGCCCATTTTTCTAGTTTTTTAAAAATAGAAATAGTTGATTTTTGAGTTTTGGACTATTAAGAAAATTGAAAAATTACTACTTGTATCCAAGAATTTTAAACTTCTCTGAAGAACTTTGGCACCATCCTGTTGAGACAGTCATTTTCTATTGAATCCTATCATGAAGTTTTGGCAACAAAATCATTGATCATGAATTTTATATCGATTTCCAATCACGAAAACGCGTCCGTCCTTCCTTATTTTAAGAGAAATAAGGACCGATGATTCACCGCCCACCACAGAGAAAAAAAATCACGAAACGAAAAATTGTCAATAAAGAGTTTAATTGAGTTTAAGAAAAGTGATTCAAAATAAAAAATTTTAATTAGAATTCAAAATTTTTAAATTGATTCAACAAAAATTTTTAAAATTAAATAGTATCAATTATTTTTTATTAGATCAATATATTTTTTAATTAACTTTCAATTAACTGTTTAACTGATGCTTATCATTTCTGTGTGAGAGAGTTTCATTAAAAATTAATTGTATGAATTAATTTCGCGATTGCAAGATCATAATAATTTGTTTGTGTACCTTGACGCGCACAAAACAGTAGATATAGTCGGGATGCGATTGATCTGTATTCAACAAATTTTTTCAATTGGAAACAAAAATCAATCACAAAAATTAATAGTATCAATACATTTTTTAATTGGATTAACTTTCAAATTAATTTTGTAATTGATACTATCATTTCTGTGATTGAAGACATTTCACTAAAAAATATATTGGATCAATTAATTTCGTGAATGAACACTAAAATATTTTTTGTGTGCAAGTAAAAGACGTTTTCTTAATTAAAAAAATAAACTTTTAACCAAAGATGAAAAATTCTCCAAATTAATCCTTAGCCTATATTTGTAACTTTGTATCATTAATTCAAGTTTTTTTTAATCAAAAAGTTTTTCTTTACTTTAAGAAAAAATTACACTGCAAATTACAAAAATTTGCGTTGCTAATTTAATTAGAAAAAATATTAAAGGCGACGATTATGAAAGTTATTTAATTAAAATGAAATTTGTTTCTAAATAATGTCCTAAACTCTAGATTGAATGGTACACAAAAAAATCATGAACATTTTTCCAATTAAAGTCTTAATTGAATTTTAAAAAATATCCAATTAAAAATTTAATTGATTCGGCAAATTTTTTAATTGAAACAAAAATCAATCACAACAATTAGTAGTATCAATTAATTTTTTAATTGATACAATCATTTCTGTGATTGAAGACATTTCAATTAAAAATTAATTGGATCAATTACTTTCGTTATTGAAGACAAAAAATATTTTTTGTGTGTATGTATGTAGTATTGTGAAACGCTGATAATTGTACACTTTGCAAAACATTTTCTTGAGCATCTAGTTCTTAAGATACGAATGCGGGTTTTGCTTAGCATAGAAGACGCATTTCTTTTTTGCGACTTTGGAGATCCCAAAAAAATCTCGAATATTTTTTTAAATCAAGCTTTAAAGAAATCGTCTTCGGACGGATATTGCCTTTTTTACCTAACATTATCTCCGGCTTCGGCCCTACACTCGGAGAAGGAATACGATAACCTCAAACAGGTTTCAAGAGCAAAATATTATTTTTGAACGTCAAACATAGAACATGTTTGTCGAAGCCATATTATTTTCTTGGGAATTGTGTATCTGACTTCGGCAAGCCTGTTTTACGACAAAAATGTTCAATCTTTCCGATCCAAAGATATTTATTCAATTAAAAATTTAATTGATTCAACAAATTTTTTAATTGAAACTAAAATCAATCACAAAAATTAATAGTATCAATTACTTTTTAATTGGATCAATTAATTTTTTAATTGATACTATAAATTTTTGTGATTGAAGATATTTCCAATTAAGAATTAATTTAGGTATCAATTAATTTCGTGATTGAATCAGAAAAAAAATTTTTTTTTTTTTTTTTGGTGTGAAATTCAAAAAGGCCTCGTGTCGAATTGATAAGCAACATAATGCTCCAAAAATACGATCACGCGTCTTCGAAACACGTCTAATGACTCCGTGAAACAGGTGATGAATCGTTGATATTACGCGTTGATGAACCGAAAAGAAAACAGCAGTCAACTGTTGTTTGTTCAGGAACAGAAAAATTTCAACAAAGAAGTTACTCGCGCACGAAGCACTTCCCAGCAAAGGTTAGGTGAGGTATTGTGACAGCCCGACTATGTCATCTCAGTAGACTATAACAGTCCCATTGTTATACCACAAGGTGATGAACTTCTTTCTTATCAAGAGTGTGGTGCCCAACCGGTACAGTTAAGCTTCATTGACAACGAAACTCTTATTGCCCCAGCATTCGAACAGGCATTTCAACATTATGGCTACACTTAAGAGAAGCTTTGAAACACTCAGAAATGTTGTTTTGTGTGTTGTGTAACAGTTTTCTAACCATCGTAGTTTAATCCCATTTTTGTTTCTAGCTTTGTGTAGCTTCAAGGGCTGTGCCAGATTCAAGGAACTTTGCGACAAGGATGGGAATGTGTTCCAGAGTGTTCTGGTAGTGAGACTACGTTAGGCTTAGCTGATAAGTACGGAATTGAGGCGGCCTGTTACATTGCCTGATTCTTCAGTTGGAACCCAAAAACTACCCTGGTCTGCCGTGGGAGGTCTTATCTCCTTACGGTACTATGGGGCGGCGGTCCGGACTTCGACGAAACGGATTAACTTGTAGCTTCTCACCGCTTGCAGCTACAGTGATCCTCATGAAATCATGTTCAGACCTGCCTGTATAAACTGCCTGATCTAGAGGCTCCTCTGTAAACGCTGGATCACGGGCTCTAGAAGTTGAAGATCCAACCCTTTACATTCCTGGGTGGAAGATTTGTCGTATCCACAAGATGGTGATTCGGATGACAATTCGATGGCACCCCAAGAGGTAACTGCTTTGGAACAAAATGGTACATTGTGTTGACGCACTGGGATGATGCCTTGGTCTCAGCATAAAGGTGATCCACGGGTGTACTGCGGAGTCATCCTTTTGCGGCTTCTAATGGGCAGCGTTCTGCAACACGTCTGTCTGCGTATCATCGCTCGTTTGAGAGGTGTCCGCACTGTGCGCTGATTAGTTTACCACTGACCGGCCAATTAGGCCCTTATATGATAGTTACAAGGTTCTTTGTCCGCACCCGCAAGTGCTGCCAGCAAGCGACTTAAGGACTCTTGTTTACTACCGCGGAGCTTAATCGCAAATTGAGTGGCAAGGGCGGACGAATTGGAATTGTCTTCGCCATCGCTCGAATTCAACTGTCTGCGGTACTTTCTCCGGTCCATGTAGTGAATAGATGTGGCAAGAGGATTTGGTGGGAGATAATCCTCAAATTTTGCAGTAGGATTATGGTTAGGTTTTTAGGTGGCAGGGCCCGAGTGTATCAGGCTCCTTGGACTACTTCAGGTCCTTGTGATACCACATTGGTGAACTTCTCTCCTTATACCTGAAGTGCTGCCCGATTTCCAAATGTTAAGCTCAATGACAAGGGACCGTCCTTTTTAAAGCCGAGTCCGAGACGGCGTTCCATTATGTGCAAGTGAAAACCACTTAGAGAAGTTTTGATAAACCCTCAGAAATGTCACCACATTACTGAGGTGGGATAATCCACTCGCTGAAAAACTTTTTGGTGTTCGGTCGAAGCAGGAATACGAATCCACGAACGCTTGTGTATGCAAGGCGGGCACCTGCTACCCATTGACTACGGTGGCTCCCAAAAATTTGCAGATAAGATCAACGAGGTAGAAATTCCAATCGATCGCAAATGTCATCAACAATGGGCCATATACCATGATTGTGGCAATCGTCTGCATATCGAACACCAATCTCTGACGCCTCAGGAGGGGGTGGGAATCGATGGACAGGTAGAGGTTAAACAGTGCCAGAGATATCACACACCCGCCACTGGGGAACTCCCTGTTTACTCTACGGGGTTTTGACTTTTGTCCTGAATTCCACGGTATTTTACGACTGCGTCCACACAATATAATATCAGAACCCAAACGCTGTTCGTTCCGGCCGGTAGGGACGTATTATCTAGTGTCTCGAATAATGAGGCATGGTTGACCGTATCCGAACGCTCTTCGGAATAGTCAGCGCCTACGAGGGACCGTCCTATGACCACGGGCTTCGGGCTGATTAAGTCCCCTATTGAATCATGTGTCGAAGATGTCACCAGCTTTTACTGAGAGAGGAGAATAATCTATCGCTGATTAAAGCAAATGATCACTGTTTTTTTTTCGGAAAATTGAACACGGTCGCATCGTACCGCTAAGAACAAGCGCAAGAGGAACAGTCATTCTGAGTTGTAATCTCGACGACGTCAGGAGGGGGTGGAATCGAGGACAGGTAGAAGGTTAAACACGTCGCCGCGGAGATATCAACCGCCCCGCTCTGGGGAGACTGCCTGTTTAAACTCCTACGGGGTTTTTGACTTCTTGTCCCTGAAATTTCCACGTAGGAACTGCGTCCACACATATAATTCAGAACCCAACGCTTCGTCCCTGCCGGTAAGGGTCGTATTCTCGAATGTCCTCGATAATTGGCGCATGGTTGGACCGTCATCGAAGGCTTTCGATAGGTCAAGCGTCACGAGGAAGTAGCTCATGACACGGCTTTGGGCTGATTAAGTCCACTATTGCTATGTGTCGAATGCACCAGCTTACTGAGAGAGGGAATAAGTATCCATCGACTGATCACACGCACCACATGATCCACCCTGTTTTTTTGGGAAGAAAAATTGATGGCAAAGATATTATAGTCATTATTTAATAGCTCTAACTTTAAGAAATAACATTTAAATCGAAACAAACTGGGGAAATAGAGTTGGTAGTCCGTTTTCCCAATGTCTACCTAAATGGACATCGCGGTAGTCAAGGGTTTAAACAACTGCATTCTCTTAGCCGCCTTAATCAGTCGCTGACAATGGCATCGAATGACTTCTTTTTATTTTCTCGTATGTACAAAATAAAGTGAGTGGTACAAAATGTTTTTTGCCGACACCTGAAGAAGGCGGTTGATTGCGATTCAAAATGCCGATGCTTTGCTTCCAATTCAAAGGTGGCGCAAAACGGTCCTTCGCCAATTTGTTTATAATGCATGCAAAAGTGATAGATCTTACAATGGGAAATATTTTGAAAAAGCAATGAAAGGCGAATATTCGATGATTAATATTATCTGTTTGTTCTCGTAATCCGAAATATTATAAGGCGACGTGAAGATCTTCGTATACTGAATTTTCATATAATACTTTTATTTAGCTATAAGATATATCCTCATTAATATTTATGCAGATTTTTTTCACTGTTATTACTTTGTCAAGTGTGATGGGTACTCGAATTTTTTTTTTGTGCAACTTTTTTTTTATTTTCTCTCGAGTTTTGTGGCAATAAAATATCAAAATTAATGGCGATTTATATTTTTCAATGGAAGGCTGATTTAAATGTTGTTTAATCAAAAAAAAAGTTCCGACTTTTGCTCTTCTATAATTAATATTTAATGCTATGTATAGTTTTATGTAAAATATGTATTTTTTTTTCTGAGGGTTGATTTTCGCCAAAATAATATTAATGAATAGCCAAGAGCAGAATTAGGTCAAAAACCTCATTAAATCGCAAATTTATTTATATGAGGACTTTAAGTAAGCTTATTCGATTCACCAGCAAAAAAATTGAAAGTTCTTCCTAAAGGACACGACTTTAAAAGCACTTCCAAAGAATGTCCTCCAAAGAGATGCTCTTTATTTTAAATTACATAGGAAAGTTCTTTTTTAATTCAATTTTTTAATAACTTGTTTTTTTTTTAAATATTTTTAATGGCGATATTTAATTTTTTTTTGTTTTCAAATAGAATTAAAAAACTGTGTAAGAATTCAATAAATGGAACAAATTAATTTTATAATTTTGTCGATAACAATGCTAAACCATTCTAGAAAAATTGGGCGAATTTTTGAAAATATTTGAAAGTCAAAAACGTTTCAAAGCAGGACGTTGAGAGTGTGTGAGAGTAGTTAAAAAAATTGTAAAAATTATTTATTTAAGAAAATATTCACAATTTTTTTAAATTCCATCCAAAACACTGAGTTCAAACTCACATCCTACAGGTGAATTCAAAATTCAGGGCAACGGCTTTGAAGTTGGTGGATATCCATCCGTATGACAAGTCCATGTTTTAAATTCATCGCTTCTGCGTGCCATATTTCGCAGCCATCTTACGGATCCAAAAAGAAATGGTTTCAACATACGTTTTTTTAACTAGGGTTGTTTCCACAGAATTAAGGAGTTGAGAAATCGGAGGAAATTGAAAGTGAGCGTCTGAATTAGAACTTCTGACGTTGTCCACTAGAATAGCCGCACGTATTCTAGGTTGTATTATTGTTTATCTTCATTTATAAAAATGTTTACTTACATTAATCAATTAAAAATTTGTTTGTTTTTTTCTTTGTTCTTATTTCAGATTCAACCAGAAGCCTGTAAGTAATAGACACTTTTGTGTAGCAGAAGAAAGCCCCTCTATCCTCATTCTGCCATGCTTATAACATCTCCTTTCCTTCTATTATTACATTGATTGACATCACTACACTCACTAGCAATTTTCCCAGATGAAAATTAATGCTAGAAATAAAAAAAAACAAATAGTAACACATTCGCTTTACCAGATTAGCTTTAATTAAGGTTTAGGCTATATGTGTGGCCACATTTTATTAAATACAATGAAAAGCAAACATTACCTCTCATATAGGTTTTTTTCTATTAGGGAGAGTGTTATTAATGTAAAAAGAAGAAAAAAATTGTAGTTGAAATATTTTCCTAACTGTAATCGTATATACAATTTTGTCCTTAAGTGTCCCCCCTTTTAAACGATGGGGATACACTGATCGATTAGAAGTATCAAAGAATGAATCCAAGGTTGTTCTTATGCTGAAGGAAAAATAAATGCCGTATATGAAAATTCGTCTCAGCGGCCACCTATATGTAAAAAAAATATACGAATAAAAAACGGAATACAAGCTTAAATGTGGAAAAAAGTGGAGGCGCTGCTCCTCGCAGATGCCTACGATGGTACCATTCGCAGTAAAAGGTCTTATTTTTTGCACGTATATAAATCTGGAACGCCCAATCTTTTCCCATTTGGCCTATAACTGGAGACAACTTTCTCTCTGTTTGTCTGTCATATGCAACATTAAGCTGGGATTCGAAGATTTTTCTGGGCACGAAAAGATTTTTAATATCAAATCGATAAGGCTATCGTTTCAACAGTTTATTTTTGGTTAAAATTTTTTTCCTAATCTGTTCCCAGTTGGCGAATTTATGCCGATTTTTGCTTGGAGGATTATATGGCAAAAAATTTTTTTTTTATTCGTATAAAAGGCTGATACGGTCAAAAATTTGGATCAACGGGATACAACGCGTGTTAAAGTCGGTGAAATTCGTTATCTTAGAAATAAATCAAATGCTAAAGTTTTGCTTTTTCCAAGTTGAATTGTATCAAATGTCAGGACAAATATTCAGCTTAGGCTTCGCTTTTCAAATCCGAGATTGCCGGTCCCAATCACGCTTGACACTGCCATCAGATTTTGTACAGCCACCTTCTTTCCGCCGCAGAAAGCCAGTTTTGCCTTGACTGCTGCTCGTCCTTAGCAGTTTTTTGGCGTCTGTCTTTAGTTCCGCGTTTGAACAATAGGCCCAGTATTTCTCAATTGGGCGGAAGCTTCTGGCGCTGTTTTGGGAGGGGGGTTTTTCTTTTTGTTCCTTTGGGATCCAACCTGCACGGTTGTTGGCTCGGCGTACCACTCCATGGCCTTTTACCGTAATGGCAAGATAGCCCAAATCCGGCCAAAACAGGTTACGGGGACAACCGATGTTTCTTCAGGAAGGGCCAGTAGACGTTTCATTCAAACACTCTTCACTGTAGTAAATTTCTTGGTTGACAGTCCCGGGAAGCTATGAAAATGCTGCTTTACAAGCCACAGGTACAGAAATGGCTTTGCCAACCAGATATTTCTTTGCGAACTTTGCCCAGTTTTATGTGCTTGAAATAAATCTGCTACTTTCCCTTCCTTTTGCCGTATAAAACTCCTGTCCCGGAAGCTGCTTGTTAGTCCAGGCTTTGACGTAAGGTTTCGTCGTCGGCGATTTTACCAGCGCAGTCAAATTTCGTCAGCACGTTCGTGTAGCAGGCCTCCACGGGAATCGCGCTTTGGCCCGTCGTATTTGTTTATCAATCGCTGGCGATATTGAGTCACTACCTTCTGTAAGTCGTATAGTCCCCGGCCATCGTTTTTTTGGCTCGATGCACGGGTTGTAGGACCGATACACCCAGCTTTTGCTGCATCTCGGAGAAGAGAGGTTAAAGGTTTCGCTTGAAACTACGGCAACTCTCACTTTGTCGTCTCAGGCGCGCGCTTCTGGTTTTCGATTTCGCCATACCGAGAGATCCAGGACTCCTGCTGTCGACAAACCGTTCCCGTCAAAACACTTTAATTACATTTGTTTAAGCGGTTGATTTGGGCAACTTTTAGCCGTATTTTGCCAGCGTTATGCGTGCGAGTAGCGTCGGATTTCGGCGATGCGCAAGCAAAATTTTGATAACGCTGCTCTTCTTTGCTTGGACGGCATTTTGATCAACTGAAGATGTGAATTCCAAAATTCAAAATAGGAGCAACATTTCTACACACACACCTTTCAAAATGAGGGGAGTTTCAGGTTTTTTAAATGCAAAATTGAAAGAAAATATCGTCAAGTTATAATATTGATCCAACCATTATTGACCGTATCACCCTTATAATCACTTTGTTTGGAGTGAGGTGGCTGAACACGATTTTTCATATAGCGGATTTATTTTTCCCTTACATGAAAATCCGCCACAATATTGTTAATGTTAATAAGCTACATTGTAATGTCTAATAGCGATCGGCTTGTAATCAAAATTTGAAATTTGAGTAACATTGGTTAATAAATACAGAGCTAATTAATGGCCATTGTGGGAAAATGGAAGCGATACAAACACATAATCAATTAATTTTTTGTTGAAATGAATCGAAATTTATTTTTTAATTCGGCTTTGGATGATTGATACTAATCAAATTTCTGTGATTGAAGACATATTTCAAATTAATAAATTAATTGATCAATTAATTTCAGTGATTGAATCCAAAATATTTAAGTAATATCAGTTATAAATTGACACCTGTATGCTCAAAAAAAAGGTTATTAAAATCAAAAATTTTCAAAAATCGGCGATTACATATGTATATTCTAAATCTGAACGCGATTTTGGATGATAGTTTTCAGGTTTGGTTGATGATTATAGGAGATTACATTGAGCTAAATTTGAGTTAAGATCGGTTAATAAATAGGGCCACTATGGTCCAAGATTAAGGTTATTTAAGGGGTCAAATTTTGAAAAACTCGGCGCCTATGGCATATATGTGGGGAGCCTATATCTAAATCTGATACCGATGATATCGACAGGTATGGTTTGAATACCACAATGGGGTACTTTGTGCTAAATTTGATAAGATCATTTAACGAAATAAGGGTTTTAAATGGCCAAATTTAGGAAAAATCGGTCGGGCGATATAATAAAAATATGAGAGCTATGATCTAAAATCGAACGCAGATTTGGATGATATTTGGCAGGTTTTGGTTGATACCACACACGGAATTTTTTTTCTGATTCAATCAACGAAATTAATTGATCGGCAAGTTAAATGTTTTAATTGAAAAAGTCTTCATCACCGAAAAAATCAACAATCATAGTTTTAATTGGACCTAAAAAAATACTTAATTAAAATATTAATTGATTTTAATTATTTTAATTGATTTAATTAAAATTTAATTGATATGGATTGCAAAACTAAAATAATTTTTTTAATTAAAAATCGTAACTCTTTTCAGTTACTTTCTGAATTGACTTAGTCCTTTTAGTTTGGTTAACAATTGATAGTTTGAAATAAATTTTTTAACTGACTTGGAATTCCGAGTTTGATTAACAAAATTAAAAAATAATTAACAATTTTACGAATTTTCAATCATGTGACTTAAATTAACTTAAATGTTTCTATCTTTGAATGAAAAGTTTTTTTGATAAATTAATTTAAAAAATTTCAAACTTCAATCAGCTTTTTTTAATTGGATATATTTTGGTCTATTTTTTTCTGTGGGTACCTAAGGAGGCTATTTATTACCAAATTTTTTGGAAAATCGGACGGTCGGCGCATATATATGGGAGCTATATGCTATAAATCTGAAACGCAGATTCGATGATTTTTACACATTAGTAAGTACTAAAACAATTTAGTATCTAGCCAACTTTGAGTAAGATCGGGTGATAAATATAGAGTTTTATGGCCCCAAATTTGGGAAAATCGGGCGAATACATATATATGGGAGCTATATTAAATCTGAACATGACTTCGATGATTTTTTGGCACATTATTAGCAAGTAACTATAGAAAATTAAGATTTGGCCAACGTTTGAGAAGGTCGGTTTGATAAAGTTATTATACGCTGACCAACTATGTGGTTTTAGGGTAAATAAAAATGTATTGTCCAAATTGAGTTGGCACTTGTCCTGTCCCCAAATTAAATGATGTTTCGTCGCCCCAAAAATTCAAATTTAAATTCTTACAAAAATTCCCACAATAATTTTTGTACCAGTTTTTTTTTTTTTAATAAAGCAAACGGTTCTGGTCTGGCTGTAAGAAATATCAGTAATTAATGTTAAAAATTAATACATTTTGGTCAAATCCACCAAGATGGCATGAAAATCAAGATTTCGAACCAACAACAACCAAGGGAGTGGTTAGGTTTGCACCACGCGTGGCCTGCCAATGGTGACCTTAATATTTATGAACCAACATTTTTACTTCTATATCTTCATGTAGTTAAATAAGGTGGTAGACACGTATGCCAAAATTGTAGAATTTCAAAAAAATGGTAGATTTTTTTGGTAAGATTGTTGAATGATTTTGAGACAAATTTTCTATAGAAAATAAAATGTTCATAAAATTTTCTTATAGAAATAAAATTTTGACAAAATTTTCTATAGAAATGAAAAGTTTTTGAACAAATTTTCTATATAATAAAATTTTGAGAAAATTTCTATAAGAAAATAAAATTTTGAGAACAATTTTTCTAATAGAAAATAAAAATTTTGAGAAAATTTTCTATAGAAAGTAAAATTTGAGAAAATTTTCTATAGAAATTAAAATGTTGGAGAAAAATTTTCTATTAGAAATAAAATTATGAGAAAATTTTCTATAGAACATAAAATTTTGACAAAATTTTCTAATATAAAATAAAATTTTGAGAAAATTTTCTATAGAAATAAAATTTTGAGAAATTTTCTATAGAAAAATAAAATTTTGAGAAAAATTTTTCTATAGAAATACAAATTGTTGACACAATTTTCTAATAGAAATAAAAATTTTTGAGAATTTCCTATAGAATAAAATTTTGAGAAAAAATTTTCTATCAGAAATAAAATTTTGACAAAATTTTCTATAGAAAAATAAAATTTTGAACAGTAATTTTCTATAAGAAATAAAATTTTTGAACAAAATTGTCTATAGAAATAAAATTTTGAACAAAAATGTTCTACTAGAAATTAAATTTTGCCAGAAATTTTCTATAAGAAATAAAATTTTGAAGAAAAATTCTATAGAAATAACAAAATCCCAAATTTTATGGAAATTCTCCACCAAATCCTCCATAGTCCCACTCAGAAATTTCGTCCCCATTCAACGAAAAAATATTTGGGGAAAAATAGACCCATACAAGTATGAAAAATTATCACCAACAAAACTTTAAACTTAACGCTTTTAAATAATAGTCAGATCGGTTGTCTCATTTTTATTCATAACATGATATCACCCAAATGAACAGTGCTGAAGATATCACCCCACCTTGAGGAACTCCTGTTTCAATCTACGGGGTCTCGACTGTGTATCCCTAAATTCCACATACGACTAGGTCCTGCACAGATAATTAAGAACCCAACGGTTGGTTCTTGTTCGGCAGTGCCCCACTTTACGTTCACCTTTCGCTTTGTTCGGAGAGGGGGGGGGGGGTGGCCACTTTCGCCCATTCTATTACTTTAAGTCGTCCAAATAACGATGCACGAATATATGTCTGCCATATTTTTTATCATATTTTATTTTTTAGTCCCCTTGGCCCTTGTTCTTGCAAAATGTTCTACCCCGTCGAATTTTTTCGTATCCATAAAAATTTTTCTTGGCTAACCAGAGTCCAGAGTAAATGTTCGAGAAACTTTGTTCCATATTGAAGAAAATTTCAACTAAACGCCATGGCTGCAATGAGATTGAAGATGTTAGGAGAATGGACTGAAAAACTAAACATGAAAAACCATCGGCAGGATTAAAATAGAGTGGGTGGTAAATGGAGGAGCCGCAACGAATCCATGATCGTGTATACTGAAGGTGCGATGGCTGTCATTTCTGACGCCGTAAAAGGGTGCCTGGAGAAACGGCGCCTCAGTAAGAGATACTGTAAGGATATATATCTACACCGATGGAGAAGGGCACGGGAACTTGGCGTATACTGTGGAGGACCCAGCCCAGAGAATTCCCATTCCGACTACAGGACAACCACAATCCTGCAGACAGAAGTGCGTGCCATAATCGAAATGTATTATATCTCGAAAATAACACGAGACCACAAACATGAACTATTTTTCGCAGATTGCCGGAGGGCAAATGAAAATGCATAGCCGACATTAAATCAATGCTAACAGGTCGAATGACTAGACAGAAAACAGTAAAATGGAGATCTTTATTTAAGAACGAGTAGGTCGGACAGTCTGAGGTCTTGGGAATAATGAGGCGGTAAATCGAGAATTGGTGAAGCACAAATTCTGTGAGTACGGGAGACAGGATGGAAAATGGCAGTACTATAGTACTGTTTTAAATACTTTTTCATCCTGGTCGAGTACCCATAGTACACCGCCGCGAATGATGTTAGAACCTTTTCTGAAAACGGTTTGGGCCGATATCAGATTTATTGGGACTATAGTTTTGAAAAATATTTTTAATATTAGAAAGTCTTAACAAACTTATTTGATAACGGTCTTTTAAAAAAAAAAAGGTCTTGTAAAAGCCAGTGTGATTTTTCCTTGAATTTTAATAATGTTTTTGGTCGGAGAAAGCATATGTGACACTTTTTTTATCGATCAACTTTTTTGTTAAATCTTTTTCTAATAAATTTTAAAATTTTATTTCTATAAACATTTTACTTCTATAGAAAATTTTGTCAAAATTTTTATTTCTATAGAAAATTTTGTCAAATTTTAATTTCTAATAGAAATTTTTGTCAAAATATTTTATTTCTATAAGAAAATTTTTGTCAAAATTTTATTTCTATAGAATTTTTTCAAAAATTTTTATTTCTATAGAAAATTTTGTCAAATTGTTATTTCTACTAGAATATTTTTGTCAAAATTTTATTTCTATAGAAAATTTTGTTCCAAAATTTTATTTCTATTAGAAAATTTTGTCCAAAATTTTATTTCTAATAGAAAATTCTTGTCAAAATTTTAATTTCTATAGAAAATTTGTCAAAAATGTTATTTCTATAGATAATTTTTTTTCCAAATTTTATCTTCTTATAGAAAATTTTGTCAAATTTTTACTTCTATAGAAAATGTCAAAATTTTATTTTGTCAAAGGTTTTAAGATACCTTTCCATCTGGCTTCCGGTAGAAGTTTCTACCAATCCATGGTGGAGGGTACATAAGCTTCGGCCTGGCGCGAAACTTATGGGCCGTATATACTTGTTATAGTTATATCATCTTATTTTTATTAGCATTAGATGTCTGCGTTTTGTAGCATTTGATGGGCACGACATTAATCATTGTTGAAATTGAACCAAAAATGAGTGTATAAAAATATGTGATGTTTGCCTTGCACCGACAATTAATAAATACAAATAAACAAGGAAATAAGTTAATAAATTAAAATGATAAATAAAGTTAATTTTTGTGTTTTCTTTGTTAATCAAGTTAAGCGTGTTTTATTCGGACGAACGAAAATGGTGTATGCATAAAGATCAAAAACATTTTAGGATGTTGATCATGTCTTCTTTTAAATGGG
>PGFW01003737.1:20551-32140 GCA_003123925.1 Haematobia irritans
ATCAGTAAAAAATCTATAATTCGCTATTTAATACATTCCGTTATAGCACGCACGTCTGGCAGCAGGATTGTGATGTGGTCCGGTGTTCGGAATAGTATGTACATATATCGGTGTCTGAGCCAAGTCCCATCCTCAAGCCATCGGTTTAGCAACTTTTCTTCTTTGGTATCTGTGCTGCAGTCCCATTTACCCATGACAATATTATTATCATTATCAGAATCTCATTCTCGCAACTATGGCCACCTCAAATATACGATCATAGATTTTTGTGGAATCCGTCATTACACCGTATCAGCTATTATTCTTTGATGGTTAGTCCATTTTCCAACATCTTCAATCTCAGGCTTCGCCGTGGCAACTCGGTTGGTTGCCAGACTTTTTTAAAGTATGTAAAAAAAAATAAACTTGTCCCATTTACAAAGGACATGGAAGGAGTTTATTAAATTAATTAATCTCAATTTCGATCAATTCTTCTTTACTTCCAGTATCAGTTTTTAATATTTTGGTGGGATTTCCCTCAGACACTATCCTTTTTTATACCCTCCACCATAGGATGGGGGGTATATTAACTTTGTCATTCCGTTTGTAACACATCGAAATATTGCTCTAAGACCCCATAAAGTATATATATTATGAAGTATATATAAAGTATTGAAATCACGCTAACTTCCGAACGAAACAAGCTATCGACTTGAAACTTGGCACAAGTAGTTGTTATTGATGTAGGTCGGATGGTATAGCAAATGGGCCATATCGGTCTACTTTTACGTATAGCCCCCATATAAACGGTCCCTAAATTTGGCTTGCGAATCCTCTAAGAGAAGCAAATTTCATCCGATCCGGCTGAAATTTGCTACATGGTGTTAGTATATCGTCTCTAACAACCATGCTAAAATTGGTCCACATCGGTCCATAATTATATATAGCCCCCATATAAACCGATCCCCCGATTTGGCTTTCGGAGCCTCTAAGAGAAGCAAATTTCATCCGATCCGGCTGAAATTTGGTACATGGTGTAAGTATATGGTCTCTAATGACCATGCAAAAATTGGTCAACATCGGTCCATAATTATATATAGCCGCCATATAAACCGATCCCCAGATTTGACCCCCGGTGCCTTTCGGAGAAGCAAAATTCATCCGATCTGGTTGAAATTTGGTACGTGGTGGTAGTATATGATATTTAACAACCATGCCAGAAGTGGTCCATATCAGTCCATAATCATATATAGCCCCCATATATGATTATGGACTGATCCCGAGATTTGGTTTTGGAGCCACTTGGAGCAAATTTCATCCGAGTCAGTTGAAATTTGGTACATTGTGCTAGTATATGGCCGTTAACAACCATGCCTAGCTAGGTCCATATCGGTCTATAGTTATATATAGCCCTCAGATAAATCGATCCCCAATCGCACAAAAATTGGTCCATATCAAGTTCATAATTGTATATTAGCCCCCATACACGCAAAAAAATAATTCTTTCCTCCCAAACGAAATTTTAGACAAACAAAGTTCGTTTCTCATTTGCTTTTCGCTGTAAGGAAGTGTATTTGGAAGAAAAGTATATACTTTTTGTGATAAACGTTTATTCTTTTCCAGGATGTAAAAACAATTTCATAAAGACTAGCTCAAAAAAACATTATTTTCTTGCTAATTGCATTGTCCCTCACATCTTTCTCACATCCACGAGGATTTTTAGTTCTTAACACCTTTTCCTGTAATACCAACAATGTAGAAGAAATTATACGATTTTATAAATTTTAAAATTTTTTTACCTTTCGCCTGGACGGAGAATCGAACCGCGGACCATGCACTTTGTAAGCCAACACACTAACCACTGAGCTATGTACCTGTTATGGTCATCAATAGATAAATATCCATATAAGTTATATTTATATAGCATAGATTGGCGGCGCCACGAACCGAATAAACAAAGTTTATTTAAACAGAAACAAACATTTAGTTTGCCACCGTGGGCAGTGGTAGCTACGTCCGACTCTCATGCCAAGGCTCGGTTGGTTCGATCCCTGCTTCGGCAAAGTTTTTTTTTTTTGCTTTTTTTTTTTTTACATATATTCCAGATATATTCGGAAGATTCCGAAAAAATGTTCAACATTACATTGTACTATATTAAATTTTGAACTGTAAAATGTGTGTTATTAAAGACCTAAAGTCAGAAAGAAACGTGTTTGATATAAACGAAATGGACTGTGTTGTTATTTCAAAAATAACTTTTTTTATTGAAAAAAATAAAAATTTTGTAACAAACGAATTTTTTTGGTGATAAAAGTTTAAAATTTTCGAAGCAATTCAAAAAACTCTAACAAAAGAAAAACGTTTTCGGTACACGTTTTCCAAACGTTTTTTTTCTTTGCGTGTATAAGCGACCCACATATTTCAATTCTGGCTTTCTACGTATCGTGCAAAAAGTCCATATCGATTCGTAATTATTTGTAGACTTACCTATTTATAACTTTTTTGTCTAATATATACCACGTATGGACTAACTCACAATTTAGAAAACGATGTTAAAAAGATTTAAGATACCACAACCCCAGTAATTCGATTGTGGATGACATTCTTTCGTAGAAGTTTCTACGCAATCCATGGTGGAGGTACATAAGATTCGGCCTGGCCGAACTTACTGCCGTATATACTTGTTTAATCCTTACTTTTTCCTATTTAATTACAATTCACAAGGTGAAAGGTTTAACAAGAATTGTACTGCTATTCGCAGACGCACGCCAGCAAAAGTTGCAGAATTATTTCCAAAAAAGCTATTTGGATCTACTGTACGGCGGCGGGTATATATTTGTTAATAACTCCATCGATAACATCGTCTTTTGTTTGACCACTGTATTCACACGTCTAAATATAGTACAACAATATCATGTTTTTTGGACAGTTTCCGGAAACTTTTCATTAAGCCAAGTGTTTGCGTCAAGGGCATTTTGCCCTCTCATAAAATAATTTTGAAGATTCTTTTCAAAAAGTTTTTTTACACTTTTACAACAGATTTTTCACCCAAAATACTGCAACTCATTTAATTATCCGATAACTGTCAAATTTATACATGCGTTTCTCTCGACGATTAGGGTACAAAAGTTTTGTCACAATGTTGTATGTGGGGTACACAAAATTATATTTTTAACGGCATGAATCCTGAAATTTCGCTCTTTATATACAGTGAAACAATCGGAAAATTTTCACATTATTCCATTACGCTCGCTGTTAGTGATTCAGTGGGAAAAAGACATGCTTCAAAATTGTGTCGCATATCAACATGAAATTTTATGTCATTACTATGAATTTCGGATTAATAATTTTTGCCTTAGTCATCGATTTAATTAAAGTTAACTCGCATACCAACCTTTCTCAAGTTTAGAACAATGTCAAAAGAAACTTTGCACATTAAGGATTATACTATGAGTACAAGTACATTATTACCAACTCGCCTGGTATTAAGCTGTTGGAAACAATGCATTTGATAATATAACCAATATTATTATTAATTTAAAAGGTGTAACGTACATAATATGATATATGTACTACCCATATATTCTAACCATTACAAGCTGTGTCCTTGAGAAATCAAGAAGTGTTGATGGTAGAAGGCAAGTACTTTATCAATTCTGGAAAAAGTCCTCAAAAATGGTGTTTTTTCAGAATTAAAGACAAAACCAGCGAGAAAAGTCTACAGTCGGTCTTTACAATCTGAAAGTCCTTCAAATTTTGCCGGGTAGCCTTCTATATCACTAGTTTTAGATTACAATTGGATTATATTGACACCATGGTTAATATAATATATACATAATTAACCAGGCGCATACGTGGCAATGTTTATTTATTTATTTGATCTTTCCAATAAAAAAGATACATACACACCAGAAAAAAGTGACCAGTTTCTTTTAAGTTAAAACAATAGGAAAGCTAAAGGTCGGGCGGGGCGACTATATTATACCATGCACACACTTGGTAGATCTAAATTTTTCGAATACCAGTATCACATCCGTCAATGTGTTGGGTGCTAACTTTATAAAGGTTGTGCCAAATACAGTGAACATTTAAATATCACTCGATTTGTGACAGAATGTTGATTAGCTTTTTACAAAATCTCCTAATAGACTCAAAAGTTTAGTTGGCTTAAATGCACTAGAGGTTGAACACAATTTAGTAAAAAAAATATTGGAAAACATTTAAATCTGGAAGCCATTTTTTAAGGAAACTTGCAAAAAGTTTATTTACTGCATTATCGCTCGAGTATATTGTAAGAGAATTTAGGAAAATTAGGAAAATTAGAGTCACTCTTTTATAACTTTCGACTAAAGCATGTGGCGATTTAACAAGAAAATGTTGGTATTTTGACCATTTTTGGTCGAAATCAGAAAAACATATATGTGGACCTATATCTAAATCTGAACCGATTTCATGCAATTTGGCCTACACAGACTATATTACTAATTTGTACTCCAGCTGCAAAATTCAACACAAATGGGCCACAACTCTGACTTCTTGGGGTCCATATAAGTCCATATCGGGCGAAAATTTATATATGGAAGCATTATCTAAAAATCTGAACCGATTTCAATCCAAACTTGGAACACCATGACTATACTTACCCAATTGTATCCTTGTGAGAACTTCAACTAATCGGGATAAACCTCTGGCTTCTGGTCCCATATAAGTGCAATATCGGGCGAAATATATATATGGAGATATATCTAAATCTGAATAGATTTCAAACCAAATATTGCACGCATAGCTTACAACAATCCTAAATCTACTCTCTGTGCAAAATTTAAACCAATTCGGCAAAAAATCTTGGCTTTCTTGGGCCATATAGTCCAATATCGGGCGAAAGATATATATGGGAGCTTATACCTAAATCTGAATCGATTTTCAATCAAAATTTGGCACGCATAGCTACAATGCAATTAATCTAACTCCCTTGTGCAAAATTTCAAACGCAAATTGGGCCAAAAAACTCTGGCTTTTAAGGACCAATATTTAGTCCATATGGGCGAACGATATATATGGGAGCTATATCTAAATCCTGAATCGATTTCAATTAAATTTTGCAGCACTTGAACTATAACGACTAAGTGTTATGTTTGTACAAAATTTCAAAGGCAAATCGGTATATAAACTCTGGCTGCTGGGTCCATATTAGTGCATATCGGGCGAAAGATAATATATGGGAGCTAATATCTAGAAATCTGAACCGATTTTCTTCCCAAAATCAATTAAGGGTTTCATTCTGACCCAAATTAGGAAGCATGTGCCAAATTTGAAGACGATCAGGGCTGGACTTAAATTGCGACCTAGACTTTGATCACGAAAAATGTGTTCAACAGACAGACGGACGGACGGACAGACGGACACGGTATAATCGACTCAGGGACCCACCTGAGAAATTATTGCCAAAGATACCATGTGTCTATTCTCGTCTCCTTCTGGGTGTTTACAAACATCATGCACAACTTATAATAACCCTGTTCCACAGGTGTGGCGCAGGGTATAAATGAACTCCATTGTGAAGAATTTGCTACTTCAAATCTCGGGATCTGTTTATATGGGCGGATATATACAATTATGGACCGATAATTGACCAATTTTTGCATGGTCATTAGAAACGCATATACCAACAACCAAATGTACAAATTTAGCCGGATTCGGTATGAAATTTGCTTCTCTAGAGGCTCGCAAGCCAAATCGGCATCGTTTTGTATGGGGGTTTATATATAATTATTTGACCGATGTGAACCAATTTTTGGGCATGGTTTGTTAGAAGACCATATACACCACCATGTACCAAATTTCAGCAGGTTCGGATGAATTTTTCTTCTTTTTAGAGGATCGGCAAGCTAAATTTGAAGGTCTTCGTTTATAATGGGGCTATACGTAAAAGTGGACCGATATGGCCCATTGCAATACTATACCGAACTAACATCAAATAACGACTACTTGTGCCAAAGTTTCAAAAGTCGATAGCTTTGGTTTAGTTCGGAAGTTAGCGTGATTTCAACCAGTCGTCGGACTGAACGGGACGGACAGAATGCATCAGATCGACTCGAATTCACCCACAACCCAGAATATATATACTTTATGGGGTCTTATGAGCAATATTTTCGATGTTGTTACAACGGATACAAAGTTAATATACCCACACCTATGGTGGAGGATATAACAACCACGCCACAGAAACATATCGATTACATCGATGACAGGTATCGATTACAGGTAGATAAAAGAAGTATAAGGAAAAAATTTCGCTATATTCTAACAAGTGCGTTTCCTTAAGTTTTGAAAGGATCTGAATACTTCTTAGTACAATGACTAAATATTTTCTATGCCAAGTGTTATTCTATGTATTGATAATCTTTCTATAATAAAGGAAGTCAGTGTCATTGTTTTATAAGAAATTTTACTAAAATTTGGAGGAAACTTGATTGGTAGTTCGTTTTTGTTTTATTTTTTACGAAATGTTTTGTTATGCTGTGAAAATAAAATTTTTCTTGTTCAGCAGTAAAAATCTTATACCCAGCGAAAAAACAGTAAATTAGTAATAATTCCATGCTTAATTCTAGTTAAAGAACATTCCTAAACCTGCTTTCAGTTTAGATTTTTTAACTGAAACAATAAATTTTAATTATTCACACAAAAAAATTTAACTTTAATGGAAATAAAATGGCTAAACGTAAAATTGATAAACATTTTTTTCCTTTAGTTTCGAAGGCACTTTTTTGCTGGGTGAACATATGATCTTATAACTACACAGAGAATAAGATTTTTGGTTGTAGCAACTAGAGGTTCTGCAAACATTCCGTTTGTAAATGCAGAGTACATCGTGTACTTGCTACATGAGTAACATCATTTTGAGAGAGTCGCAATAACTATTGGTACACCCATTTAATGAACGACCAAAAGCCACACGCAAAAGAAAAAAACGTTTGGAAAACGTGTAACCGAAAACGTTTTTCTTTGGTTAGAGTTTTTTGAATTGCTTCGAAAATTTTAAAAAACTGTTTATCCACCAAAAAATTCGTTGTTTACAAAATTTTTTATTTTTTCAATAAAAAAAAGTTATTTTTGAATAACAACACAGTCGGCATTTCGTTTATATCAAATACACTGTTCTTATTCTGACTTTAGGTCTTTAATAAGACACATTTATCAGTTCAACAGTTTTAATTAGTACTATATGTAAATGTTGAACATTTTTTCGGATCTCCGAATATATCTGGAATATATGTAAAAAAAAACAAAAGCAAAAAAAAAAACATTTGGCGCGAAGCTAGGATCGAACCCCACGACCGCTTTGCATGAAGAGTCGACGTAGCTACCAACTGCTCCACGGTGCCAAAACTAATGTTTGTTTCTGTTTAAAATAAACTTTGTTTATTCGGTCGTGGCGCCCGCAAGCTAAATGCTATATAAATAATAGACTTATATGGATAATTATCCTATTGATGAACCATAACAGGTACCATAGTCAAGTGGTATAGTGTGTTGGCTTACAAATGTGCATGGTCCGCGTTCGATTCTCCGTCCAGGCAAAGGTAAAAAAAATTTTAAAAATATTATAAAATCGTTATAATTTATTCTACATTGTTTGGTAAATTACAGGAAAAATGTGTTAAGAACTAAATAAATCCTCGTGATGTGGATGAAAGATGTGAGGGACAATGCAATTAGCAAGAAAATAAATGTTTTTTTTTTGATGCTAGTCTTTAATGAAATTGTTTTCAGCATCCTGGAAAGAATAAAACGTTTATTCACAAAAAGTATATAATTTTCTTCCAAATACAACTGTCCTTACAGCGAAAAGCAAATGAGAAACGAACTTTGTTTTGTCTAAAATTTCGTTTGGGAGGAAAAGAAATTATTTTTTGCGTGCACGCAGAGTAACTTCTTGTTGCTACTCTATGTCTTCACTACAACCAAACACATATTCCTCTTTCTCTCTCGTCTTATTTGAAGTGTACTCAGATGATCACGTCGAGTAATGTTAGAAAAAAAAACTTCATAGAGAACTCCATAGTACCACGTCAGTTTCAGAAATATATAAAAAACACTTAACCTCTCAAATAATATATGTTTTTTGTTTTGTTAATAAAGAAACGGGCAAACGTTAATGTAAGTGTGTTACATACATAAAAATATGAAATATTGTGATATATCATACATATCGTATGATTAATAATAATGGAAAGTTTTGATTCGCAATATAACTGAGAAATATCTTGTGGTACACGTGGAAGTGAGAGAATCCATGTTGTACTTTTTCTCAAAGGTACTTAATTTTTATTGTTTCCTTTTTTTCGGAGAACAAATATTTGTTTCGGTATAAGTAACTTGGTGGTATTTGACCAAGCAATGTGTTCTCTTCAACTTCACTACTTGCGCCTGAGAGAAAGACAGGTGTATGTACTATATTCGACAGCGAATTGCATAACAATGTAGTGAAAAGTTAATTCGAATGCATGACCTCTACAGCAACCTCCTTTTGACAAGTTACAGCAATTATCAAAAGGCAGTTGTGTCTTCCAAATAATTCGATTCAATCTGCATAATAATACAACAATGAGGCTAATATGGTTGTGTAAACCGATGGCATAGGTTGCTGCTACCTTTACTAATTCAGTTGTGTTATCTCAACGCTTATTAATACTGGAAACCGTATTAAATACAATTTTTTACCAAGTAAAATTATTTAAATATGTTTAGATATATTTATATATACGCATACATAATTATTTTATCAAATAAAGAAAGTGCAGCTTTTATAAATTCGCGATCGATTTGTTGAACAATCGCTAATTGAATGTTGCGTCATTGAGCAATTAAACGAAAAGGATAACGGCCAAGCTAATTTTAAATTCTTACTCTTAATGCACTGAAAAAATGCATGCCCGATTCCAAAAGATTTTGCCTTTAAATTATAAAAATTTTGGTATTGATTCTCGGCCAAATGAGCGGAGAATACAAGTGAGGATACTTTTAAGACATCCAAATTCTCTTTTAAATTTGGATTTTTGTGTACTTGCTTCTAGGAAACAAAATTTTAAATTTTTCGATTTTTTCAAGCTTTTTAATATCCCCTGCCGCCAACACTGTGGAACAGGGTTATTATAAGTTAGTGCAATATGTTTTGCAGAAAACACCCAGAAGGAGACGAGATTAGACACATGGTGTCTTTGGCAAAAAATCATCAGCGTGCTGCTTGAGTCGAATTATAGCGATGTCCCGTCTGTCGCGTCTGTACCGTGAACACTTTTTGTAATCAAAGTCTATGTCGCAGTTTTAGTCCAATCGATGTCAATTGTGGCACACAAGTATGTGTTTTTGGCTCAGAATAGATCCCTACTGATTTTGGAAGAAAATCGGTTCAAAGATTTAGATATATGCTTCCCATAATATATATATATATTTCGCCCTGATATGGACCTTATATGCCCCAGAAGCCAAAGTCTTAGCACTAATTTGCTTAAAATTAAGCACAAGAAAACCAATTAGTAAACTAATAGTCAAGTGTGCCACCAAATTTTATTGAAATCGGTTCATATTTAGAAATTTATAGCTCACTTTATATATCTATCGCCGATATGGACTAAATACGGTCCCCAGAAGCCGAGAGTTTTACGTTCTCTAATTTGTTTGAAAATTTTGCACTAGGAGTTACAATTAGTAGTTGTAAGTCCAGTGTGCCAATTTTATTGAAATCGGTTCAGATTTAGATAATAGGTCCCATTAAATATAATCGGTGCATACCGAATATGGAGCTAATACGGTCCAGAGCCAAGAGGTTTTAACACCAATTTGGTTTGAAATTTTTGCAACAGGGAAGTAAGAAATTAAGCATGTAGCTATGCGTGCCGAAATTTTGGTTGAAATCGGTTCTGATTTAGATATAGCTCCCATACATAGCTTTCGGCGATTTTACACTCATATGACCGACATGAGCCAATTTTTTTGCTCTCGATTTTAGATTGAAATTTTGCAACAGGGAGTAGACTTAGCATTGTAGCTAATGCTGCAAATTTGGTTGAAAATCGTGTTCAAGATTTAGATATTAGCTCCCCATATATTGTTTTTCCGATTTCGACAAAAAAAATGGTCAAAAATACAAACATTTTCCTTGTAAAATCGCACTGCTTAGTAAGAAAAAGTTGTAAAAATTAACTCCAATTTTTCCTAAAACTTCTAAATACATATATATCGAGCGATAAATCATAAATAAACTTTAGCGAAGTTTCCTTTAAAATTGCTTCAGATTTAAATGTTCCCATAATTTATACCCTTCAACCTCACTACTGGTGGTACCGGTTTGTGCATTTGTATGTAAGCGCTAAGAAATAGTGGCCATAGACCCATCTTTTAGTATTACCGATCGGCTTTAGAAATTAAATTTCTGAGTCGATTTAGCGATGCTCCGTCTGTCTGTCCGTCCGTCTCTGTAATAGTAATTTGGTGCTACAAAGTAGCAGCTTCGCAATTTAAGTCTCAATCGTCCTCAATTTTTGGCACAGGGCCCGTTTCTTGGGACAGAGACAATCGCTTATTGGTTTTGGTTCCAGATTTAGATATAGCTGCCATATAATATTATCCGCCGATTTGGGTCATAGTTAGCGTGTTATCAAACGCGATTTTCTTGAAAATACCGTAAACATCGCAAAATTATTTTAATGAATCTTCGAAAACTTGCAAAATAATCAGCCAAATCGGTCAGATTAGATATAGCTCCACATATATTAATCTTTTCGTCCGATTATAGACCATATGACCACAGAAAGGCAAAGTTTACTACCGATCTTAGCACTTACAACACTGTACACTGCAAAAAAAATAATTCTTTCCTCCCAAACGAATATTTTAAGACAAACAAAGTTCGTATTCTCATTTGCTTTTCGTTTGAAAGGAAGTGTATTTGGAAGAAAAGTATATTTTTTTGTGATAAACGTTTAATTCTTTTCGCAGGATGGTAAAAACAATGTTCAATAAAGAAGACTAACCAAAATTTTTATTTTTAATGGCTAATTGCATTTTCCCTCACATGCTTTCCCACTTCCACGAAGTTTTTTTAGTTCTTAAGCACCTTTTTCTTGGTAACAACAAACAAATGTAGAAGAATTATATACGATTTTAATAAATTTAAAATTTTTTTTTTTACATTTCGCGTCTGGACGGAGAATCGATACCGCGGACCTCAATTTTGTAAGCCAACACACTAATCCACTGGAGTCATGTAGGCCGTTATTGTCATAAATAGATAATTAACGATGCATATAACTAATTAATATATTATATAGCAATAGCTTGGGCGGCGCCCACGACCGATTAAACAAAGTTTATTTTAACAGAAAAATACATTTAGTTGGCACCGTGGAGCAGTGGGTTGCTACGATCAAATGACTTGCATGCCAAGGGTCCGTGGGTCGATCCCTCTTCGACGCAAATTTTTTTTTTTTTTTTTTTTACAAATAATATTCCAGAATATGATCGGAAGATTCCGAAAAAATTTCAAACATTACTATTCTACTAAGTTAATTTTTACTATGAACTGTAAAATGTGTTCTTATTAAAGAC